>JAIOJX010000002.1:44293000-44545500 GCA_022376925.1 Tragulus kanchil
TAGAAGTCCCTGAAATTATGAACTTATTATCTTTATGGAAAACAAACACAATTGGATGTGTGTAAAAGCACACAGATCAATTACAGGCCAAAGGCAAATGTTAGAATCTCTCAATTTATCTCACAAGTCATGGACTGTTCTTGCTCATGGAAATACCCTTCTCCTCCTCTGTCTTTTCATCTTGCATCCTTTCTCTGCTTACCAGGGCATCTTTGGTTTATCCTAGAGGATAAACAGCTAATGTGGGTAGTGGTCTGTGTTAAGGAGGCCAAAGAAATGGTCTGAGCCTTCTCTGAGTCACTAAGTCTTACAGGGTGAAACAAATTTCCCAGTTATCAAAGATACTACATTTATCCTAAAGGTACTGTGTATTGCTCAACCCTAAGGAGACAATACATAATGAGCTGAATTCATTCCTAACCTACCCCATAAAAACAAGACCTCAATTTTCAGGGCTTGCATACTACAATGGGTAATATTCACTAATAATTGCATCCATTTAATAGACAACTAACCTACTACAAAGTTGTTGAGTCAATTCCCCACATATTGGTCCATTTTTCTTAGTCCCTATGCAGAATCACAACTATAAACTTCAGTCTCAACTTCTTTCAACCCTTCAATTATCCTCACACCTGACAAAATTAGGGCATTTGTGACCTAACAACTTTACTCCAGTTACTTTCTAAGGTCAGTTCCTTTTCCTTTTATGAGAAGGTATGGGGGCACCAAGTTATAAGGTTTTTATACATCCAAACTTGCAGCATCTTCTCTTGAAACTATGAATAAACACTAACTTCCTACCTGTAACAATAAAGATCCAAGAGTACATTTTTTTAATCTTTCATTTTGCATCTGTGGCTCCATTTTCTAAAGCCACACCAGTTATGTTTGCACATATAAACTGTTCTTATAACACTTTTTCTTAACTGTCTAAATAAGAGCATAATATGACTCACTATGATAACTACCTGACTTCAAATCATAGGGCTATCACTAACAGTTGGGTGACCTAGAATATTCTTCTTCTGTAAACCTCAATTACCCCATGTAAAATGATATAAATAAAATGACATGTAAAAGCTTGTTGTGAAATGCTCAAAATTCATTCTCTATTCATTCCTCAGTGACAGATGCTTACTGCCTGCCTAATATATGCCTAGCATTACTAATTAATGTCTTCCCCTAACTTATATCCATAAAGTGTTTAGACAAATAAATATCTTAAGTACTGTCTCAAAACCATTCCACTTAATACATGGGAAAAAATCTACTTAAAGCTCCCGAATTTTTATGCATTTAAAGTTATACAATCCACAGTAAAGGAACATACCTTTCTCTGCTTACCAGGGCATCTTTGGTTTATCCTAGAGGATAAACAGCTAATGTGGGTAGTGGTCTGTGTTAAGGAGGCCAAAGAAATGGTCTGAGCCTTCTCTGAGTCACTAAGTCTTACAGGGTGAAACAAATTTCCCAGTTATCAAAGATACTACATTTATCCTAAAGGTACTGTGTATTGCTCAACCCTAAGGAGACAATACATAATGAGCTGAATTCATTCCTAACCTACCCCATAAAAACAAGACCTCAATTTTCAGGGCTTGCATACTACAATGGGTAATATTCACTAATAATTGCATCCATTTAATAGACAACTAACCTACTACAAAGTTGTTGAGTCAATTCCCCACATATTGGTCCATTTTTCTTAGTCCCTATGCAGAATCACAACTATAAACTTCAGTCTCAACTTCTTTCAACCCTTCAATTATCCTCACACCTGACAAAATTAGGGCATTTGTGACCTAACAACTTTACTCCAGTTACTTTCTAAGGTCAGTTCCTTTTCCTTTTATGAGAAGGTATGGGGGCACCAAGTTATAAGGTTTTTATACATCCAAACTTGCAGCATCTTCTCTTGAAACTATGAATAAACACTAACTTCCTACCTGTAACAATAAAGATCCAAGAGTACATTTTTTTAATCTTTCATTTTGCATCTGTGGCTCCATTTTCTAAAGCCACACCAGTTATGTTTGCACATATAAACTGTTCTTATAACACTTTTTCTTAACTGTCTAAATAAGAGCATAATATGACTCACTATGATAACTACCTGACTTCAAATCATAGGGCTATCACTAACAGTTGGGTGACCTAGAATATTCTTCTTCTGTAAACCTCAATTACCCCATGTAAAATGATATAAATAAAATGACATGTAAAAGCTTGTTGTGAAATGCTCAAAATTCATTCTCTATTCATTCCTCAGTGACAGATGCTTACTGCCTGCCTAATATATGCCTAGCATTACTAATTAATGTCTTCCCATAACTTATATCCATAAAGTGTTTAGACAAATAAATATCTTAAGTACTGTCTCAAAACCATTCCACTTAATACATGGGAAAAAATCTACTTAAAGCTCCCGAATTTTTATGCATTTAAAGTTATACAATCCACAGTAAAGGAACATATCAAATTTAAGAAGCAGTTTTCAAAAAGACATTTTTTACTAGTAACTCTATATTCACTGCTCAGTATAATTACTTCCTTTGGATTTACTTTGTGGTTCTATGATATAAGTTACTTATGTGTCAAAAAGACTTTATGCAAAACTCAAGAATAAATAAAAAGGAAAAGATAAGTAAGTGACCAAAGGAACTGCATTATACTGACACACTTATATCAAAATCACCTTCCTGTCACAGAGGAATACAAGCTGCAGCTGATGGATTATGGGAAATTTGAAAGCTTCTTGTTTTTAAAGTGTGAGGAGGGGAAGGTAAGGGCTACAATTTGAATTGTCAAGTCTATGTCAAATATGAGACACTATGATCTGAAGCACGTCTATTGCACTAGACTCTCACCCAGACTTTTAGAACATCTTTTGAAAAGCACAATTGATATGGCTTTGTCCAAGATAAGTCCTTTTAAAAAATAAATGAAATCATCATCCTAAATGAAAATGCATTACTTATAAAGAAAACCACAGGACCTGTAAAAGTGATTTTAAAATGCAAAAAAGGTAGTATGCTCCAATTTCCAGTGTGACAATGTACACACTGTAGTATAGTGTGCCAAAATCAGCACTTCTATTCTCAAACTAATGGTTTATGTAACAACCTATAGGAAAAAAAAAAGTTATTATTTTTTTTAAACAATGGTTACAAGGAGTTAAGGGATGAAGAAATCAGGGTTTTATTGTTTCATAGGTACAATTTCAGTTTGGGGTGATGAAAAAGTTCTGTAAATGGACAGTAGCGACGGTTACACAACAATGTGGATGTACTTACTGCCACTGAACTATACACCCAGAAATGGTTAAAATGGTAAATTTTATGTTACATGTATTTTACCAAACACAAAATGTACTGCTATTAGCCTTAAAAGTGAAAACATAAAAGAATAATGTGTTAGTTGTAAATTCTTGCTCATCTAGGCTAATAATAAAAATTCCCAAGGCAACTATGTTAAAAATAAGTACCCAATTAGATTAAACAAACCATTAACATAACAAAAATATTTTGTCATTGTTGAAAGACTTTAGCCATGCCAGGAAGATATACTTATTAAATTTTATGCACATACACATTTATGGCCAAGATAATGATACATTTGTATAACCATAACCAAACAGTAAAAGAAATCATGGTGAGGTCAATATGTAATCCAGAACTGAAACCCTTGTTACTACAGAATTATCAGACTTGCAAGCAATATCAGGTGTAGAAACAAAATAGCTGTGAGAACGAAGTCTGTATTTTGAATCTCCCCCACACTCTCCCTTACCCCAAATTGGGCCGATTTTCATTTGCTTACCACCAGTCCTAGTACGAGGGTGCGGACTCTCTCTCCTATCTCTGGTGAAATGTCATTGCCAAACTGCTGCAAGGTAGTGAGGAACCGTTTCAGCTTACTTAGCTGCCTGGCGCCACAGGCTGGGGGCAGCTGTTGATTAGCCAGAGAAGAGGAGGAAGAAGAGGAAGGCCCATTGCTAAAGCCATTGGGCGGCGAGGGAGCGCCATTCAAGGCTGTGGGTGAATGGCTCGTGCCATTAGTTACTGTCAAAGGGCACAAAATCAGAAAGAAAAAGTAAACTTACAAAGAACACGCACAAGGAAATTATAATTAAGTATCCTTCCCTTTCAGTCTTGTGAATTTTATAGTTTAGAAGCTATTGGGTGTTTTTGGTAAAATGCTGTGACTCCAGAGGATTGCCAGAGGCTCGGGTACTGCATCGCTAAATGGATGGGCTCTTCACACTGCATGGAGATAATCTGCACAGAAGCTGATAATAAATGGGAGCCGGCTGGGGCACAGGGACAGTCCTGCCTCCCATGCACACATATGCCAGCCACCTGAAATGTTTCAAACATAGAACAAACAGCATTTTGGATGTCAGCTTTTTGTCACAGGCTTACATCAATATAACAGAACTATTCCTTTCTAAACTGCTCCCCTAGAGAAAGTGTACATTTGGTGGAGACTAAATTTATCACTGGACATTTTTAATCATGTTTTGTACACACAACTGACAGCTGTGTTTACAGAAATACTACTTTCAAGTTTTAACCTTATACCACCCAATTAGAAGGCTATTTTCTCCCCCTTATATTTCTTAACCACTTCTTTAAGGAAAACACAAATTTTATGTAAGAAGCCAAAATGGATGTGGTAATTACCAAAGCTATTTCTAGAATCGAAAGGGACATATGTAATCCAGAACTGAAACCCTTGTTACTACAGAATTATCAGACTTGCAAGCAATATCAGGTGTAGAAACAAAATAGCTGTGAGAACGAAGTCTGTATTTTGAATCTCCCCCACACTCTCCCTTACCCCAAATTGGGCCGATTTTCATTTGCTTACCACCAGTCCTAGTACGAGGTGCGGACTCTCTCTCCTATCTCTGGTGAAATGTCATTGCCAAACTGCTGCAAGGTAGTGAGGAACCGTTTCAGCTTACTTAGCTGCCTGGCGCCACAGGCTGGGGGCAGCTGTTGATTAGCCAGAGAAGAGGAGGAAGAAGAGGAAGGCCCATTGCTAAAGCCATTGGGCGGCGAGGGAGCGCCATTCAAGGCTGTGGGTGAATGGCTCGTGCCATTAGTTACTGTCAAAGGGCACAAAATCAGAAAGAAAAAGTAAACTTACAAAGAACACGCACAAGGAAATTATAATTAAGTATCCTTCCCTTTCAGTCTTGTGAATTTTATAGTTTAGAAGCTATTGGGTGTTTTTGGTAAAATGCTGTGACTCCAGAGGATTGCCAGAGGCTCGGGTACTGCATCGCTAAATGGATGGGCTCTTCACACTGCATGGAGATAATCTGCACAGAAGCTGATAATAAATGGGAGCCGGCTGGGGCACAGGGACAGTCCTGCCTCCCATGCACACATATGCCAGCCACCTGAAATGTTTCAAACATAGAACAAACAGCATTTTGGATGTCAGCTTTTTGTCACAGGCTTACATCAATATAACAGAACTATTCCTTTCTAAACTGCTCCCCTAGAGAAAGTGTACATTTGGTGGAGACTAAATTTATCACTGGACATTTTTAATCATGTTTTGTACACACAACTGACAGCTGTGTTTACAGAAATACTACTTTCAAGTTTTAACCTTATACCACCCAATTAGAAGGCTATTTTCTCCCCCTTATATTTCTTAACCACTTCTTTAAGGAAAACACAAATTTTATGTAAGAAGCCAAAATGGATGTGGTAATTACCAAAGCTATTTCTAGAATCGAAAGGGGACATCTGAATCCGACTAATTGCATGGATTAGTCGTAACTCAGTAAATTTATTTGACAAAATTTATTTGAACCTCAAGGTAATAATCCATAAGAACTAGGATAGAAAAATTTTTACACACTTCTCACCAAAGAAATTGCTAACCTTCTCATATTAGATCTTTAGCAAACCCATCTTTTAAATATACTCTTGATACACTACGTCCAATAATAGTTTGAAGATGTTTTAAGTATCTTATTATTCTTAAAAGTTTCAAGAAAATAAAATGGTCTTGTCTCAAATGAGAACCAAAGCAACCTGTGAAGAAATGACATCTTACGAGGCTCCTTCACAGCAGGCATGTGCCTATCACTGTGGTTTTGGGTAAAAACAAACCAAATGTAAGGTGACAGGGTTACAACTTGGCATTGCCACAGCCTCGTGCTCCTTATATGTCTGGAAAGGTCTTCGAAATAGCAGTGAAATACTGCATACATGCCCTGGACATATATTTTGCTGATCCCTCATAAGCCTACAAATCTATTTTTCCTTATTAATTATTTTTCATTCCTATACAGATTTTAGGGCACATGAAATACTAGTTTCACAAATCTTCAATGATATTTTAACCAGGACTTTCAGATCAATGAAAACAAAGCTACCCCTCCCTATCCCTATTAAAATATATAGGAATGAAAGGGAAGTTGCTATTCTGCCAAAATATTCTGTCCTTTCCCTAGATTGACAAAAAAAGAGAAAAAAATACACTCCACTGATTCAGAAAACAAGTCTTGAGCCAAGTTGGAATGGAATAAACATTTAATCAATGTCTGACAGGTTCAACACAAGAAAGATGCTCCTTAATTTCAGAAAGCTTTCTGTATGTTTTGGTTGCATAAAGAATCCCACTTTTAACTTAAGAATGTTAGATTTTAACATTATTTGTAAATAATGGAAGAAAGTGGTATTAGAAGATCAGAAGTAACCTGGAAATGATTATAGCATATGAACTTGTTCCAAGTCAAAATGAACAGACTAAAATAAGGAAATCCACATTAAGTCAAAGGAGAGTCACAGAGTTACAGACCAAAGGCAGTGTTCTTCTTACATTCCCTGAAATCACAGCAGACTACAACTTCGAAATAATAATGAAAAGGCAGGCAAATATTGGCCAATCATACAATTATACCCAAGACATGATACGTCTGTGCTCAATACCTATTCACTGGTGAACACATAATTTGTGTGTGTGTAGGTGGCTGGGGTGGAGTGGGGTTGGCAGGGTCTTCACTTACGCATAATACACATTATGCTGGGTCTTATTGTCTCTTGATTTTATTTGCAGAAAAAAAATTAATTGAATTTAATTTGAACTTGAAAATAGAAAATGCAGATAGGCCTACTTACACGTTGTTGGTGTAAATGAACTGGTTCTGGGAGCTCCTTGAGTTGTTGGGGGAGGTGGCATCGTGGGAGGAGTCAGCCTAGACGGGGTCTTCACATCCACAGGTGAGTCTGGCATCGTGGAGTGCTTCTCAGTACGATCTGGAGGATGCCACCATGATCATGTTATTTCATTCCTTAAACACCTCAGGGGTTTTTCTTTTTTAGCACCTCAGTTTTATAAGTAGGACTCATCTTTTTTACAAGCCAGGTAACAGAAGAAATCTAGCATCTTCTATCAATAAAAGAGTTTTATCTACTAAAGCTTAAATCAAGACTTTATCATCCAAATCCCCTCTTAAGAAGGTGTCGCACAGATGGCAGGACCTCATTTCTAACTGGGTAATTTTACATCCTATTGTTATTTCTGGCTTGGGCAGATGCTACCTTGGTAGTGTTATATGCAACAGCACAACTTCACTTGAAGCTGAAGCCAACATTAGCAAGATGTAAAAAATAGATGAGGAAGTGGGACGGTAATGAAACCCTCAGACAGCTCAGAAATAACACAAACCTGAGGCTCTGTTATGCAGGTGGGATACTGTTAGACACTGATGTTCTGTGATGGCTTATTTTTTTTTTTTTGTATAACACCTGCCATCCCCTTTCCATTCTTAGTTTTCTAGTCTAATAGATGAAACAGTCTCCCTGTCACAACCTCTCACTTGAATTTTTTCTGCCCTGTTTGAAAAATCACCACTACATAACATGTCACACTATAAAGTTATGATTGACTTAGAATTTATGAGTTTATGACCCACCATTTAGAAAAATATGAAACCAATACTTCAACTAATATTCTCAGGAAGAGTAAGAATGGAAAAGTACCAAACTAAGAACTAGAAAAAAACCGTAAAGATGTTCCTAATATTTTTTATGAGTATGTGACAGGGAGAAACTTCCTGACTACCCAATAAGGCATTTCAGGACTTTTATACTAAGTATATTTTTCTCTTGCAATTTTAACCTTTTTCTCAATCTAATCTACTCAGAGAAACAGATTTCCAGTTTTTTTTTTTTTTTTTTTAAATAAAGAACGGGTGTTTAGGGGTTTTTTTAGATGGAATTTTCTACAAATATGTGTTACACATGCACACCCCACCCCCAAATGTCTCTGAGTTGCCTCTTGCAGCCTGAGGCATAGATATCTTCCATTTGGACTTTGAGTTGCCTCAGTACGATCTGGAGGATGCCACCATGATCATGTTATTTCATTCCTTAAACACCTCAGGGGTTTTTCTTTTTTAGCACCTCAGTTTTATAAGTAGGACTCATCTTTTTTACAAGCCAGGTAACAGAAGAAATCTAGCATCTTCTATCAATAAAAGAGTTTTATCTACTAAAGCTTAAATCAAGACTTTATCATCCAAATCCCCTCTTAAGAAGGTGTCGCACAGATGGCAGGACCTCATTTCTAACTGGGTAATTTTACATCCTATTGTTATTTCTGGCTTGGGCAGATGCTACCTTGGTAGTGTTATATGCAACAGCACAACTTCACTTGAAGCTGAAGCCAACATTAGCAAGATGTAAAAAATAGATGAGGAAGTGGGACGGTAATGAAACCCTCAGACAGCTCAGAAATAACACAAACCTGAGGCTCTGTTATGCAGGTGGGATACTGTTAGACACTGATGTTCTGTGATGGCTTATTTTTTTTTTTTTGTATAACACCTGCCATCCCCTTTCCATTCTTAGTTTTCTAGTCTAATAGATGAAACAGTCTCCCTGTCACAACCTCTCACTTGAATTTTTTCTGCCCTGTTTGAAAAATCACCACTACATAACATGTCACACTATAAAGTTATGATTGACTTAGAATTTATGAGTTTATGACCCACCATTTAGAAAAATATGAAACCAATACTTCAACTAATATTCTCAGGAAGAGTAAGAATGGAAAAGTACCAAACTAAGAACTAGAAAAAAACCGTAAAGATGTTCCTAATATTTTTTATGAGTATGTGACAGGGAGAAACTTCCTGACTACCCAATAAGGCATTTCAGGACTTTTATACTAAGTATATTTTTCTCTTGCAATTTTAACCTTTTTCTCAATCTAATCTACTCAGAGAAACAGATTTCCAGTTTTTTTTTTTTTTTTTTTAAATAAAGAACGGGTGTTTAGGGGTTTTTTTAGATGGAATTTTCTACAAATATGTGTTACACATGCACACCCCACCCCCAAATGTCTCTGAGTTGCCTCTTGCAGCCTGAGGCATAGATATCTTCCATTTGGACATTTTCAAAAGTAAAGCAATATAGGCTATTACTAAAGAATGGGTCTCTTGAAACACTATGATCACCATAGTGAAAAACTGTTAAAATTACTTGTCAATTATTAAAACGAAAAGGTCAGATTACTACAATGACAATTGCAAATCTAGCTCCCCTTTTCAAAGCAGTTTTGTAAGCCTTGGGTTGCAAGAGAACATAACCTTTAAACGTTGAAATTGTGTTGATACCACATTAGGGAAGGTATAATAAAAGAATGAAAGTAATCATAATTCTAATAAGAACATTTTGAAAGATAATTCAGTGAACAGTGTATCAGGGTCCCTATTTCTTAGTCTCTACTGTTGGCTGAATAACTATGACAATCTCCAGAGTTAATAAGTGTTCTGGGTGAAATGACGGTGAAAACACACGGCGAGAGCACCTCTACCTTTACCTCATTATTAAAAACTTGTCCTCATAATGCTACTCAAGAGCATTTTACAACCCATGCCACTGAATAACTTATTCTAGAGAAAGGCAGAAGTTAGACAGGCTTAAAACTACTTCTTGGATAGCTAAATTCATCACACAGTCTACTCACCTCAACCAACCTCAGCAACAAGGGAATAAATAGTTTTCCACTTATGTTGCAGCTTAGGGAAGGGGTACAGCAGCAAATACAAGTCTCTCTAAATAAAGGCAAATATTTCTCTCTTGCCAAGGAAGGAAGGATAAAGGGAGGCTTGCCAGAGTCGGCTGAGATGCCCACCATTTAAAATATGAAACCAATACAAATTTTGGGGTGTTACAACAAAGCTAGAAAAACCGTAAAGATGTTCCTAATATTTTTTATGAGTATGTGACAGGGAGAAACTTCCTGACTACCCAATAAGGCATTTCAGGACTTTTATACTAAGTATATTTTTCTCTTGCAATTTTAACCTTTTTCTCAATCTAATCTACTCAGAGAAACAGATTTCCAGTTTTTTTTTTTTTTTTTTTAAATAAAGAACGGGTGTTTAGGGGTTTTTTTAGATGGAATTTTCTACAAATATGTGTTACACATGCACCCCACCCCAAATGTCTCTGAGTTGCCTCTTGCAGCCTGAGGCATAGATATCTTCCATTTGGACATTTTCAAAAGTAAAGCAATATAGGCTATTACTAAAGAATGGGTCTCTTGAAACACTATGATCACCATAGTGAAAAACTGTTAAAATTACTTGTCAATTATTAAAACGAAAAGGTCAGATTACTACAATGACAATTGCAAATCTAGCTCCCCTTTTCAAAGCAGTTTTGTAAGCCTTGGGTTGCAAGAGAACATAACCTTTAAACGTTGAAATTGTGTTGATACCACATTAGGGAAGGTATAATAAAAGAATGAAAGTAATCATAATTCTAATAAGAACATTTTGAAAGATAATTCAGTGAACAGTGTATCAGGGTCCCTATTTCTTAGTCTCTACTGTTGGCTGAATAACTATGACAATCTCCAGAGTTAATAAGTGTTCTGGGTGAAATGACGGTGAAAACACACGGCGAGAGCACCTCTACCTTTACCTCATTATTAAAAACTTGTCCTCATAATGCTACTCAAGAGCATTTTACAACCCATGCCACTGAATAACTTATTCTAGAGAAAGGCAGAAGTTAGACAGGCTTAAAACTACTTCTTGGATAGCTAAATTCATCACACAGTCTACTCACCTCAACCAACCTCAGCAACAAGGGAATAAATAGTTTTCCACTTATGTTGCAGCTTAGGGAAGGGGTACAGCAGCAAATACAAGTCTCTCTAAATAAAGGCAAATATTTCTCTCTTGCCAAGGAAGGAAGGATAAAGGGAGGCTTGCCAGAGTCGGCTGGGAGATAACAGTGGGAACTGCTGGTCCATCTGGTTTTCATTCTGCTAACACTCACATGGAGCTGTTAGTGAAGGCAGTCCAGACCCACAGATTTGGAACACGTGGTTGCGCAGACAGAGAAAGGGAGAGCAGGAGGGGGAAGAGGAAGTGGGAACAACAGAAAAATAAATAAATAAATATATCAAGCAATAGAAGGAAAGACGAGAAAGAGGAAACAGACCAAAAAGCACGGAGAAAAGAGCCTGGAGGAGAAGGCTGCCCTGAACAACCTCACCACCCCTAAAATCTCAGCCTTAGTGGGCACAGGCCCTGCCTTACCTTGATGCAATTCTTGAGCAATACCTAAACTTGAAAATATATCTTAAACCCACTTTTCATTATTCTTTTTTTCCAACACCTCACAGTAAGAAAAAGGGGAATAATAAACGATAAAGTTAACAATGGGTTTCCTCTTAAGATTCTTTTATGATAAAATTTGTATTTGTCTTCTAACTTTAGAATGATTTTTGATATATTCACAATTTTAATTTGAATATATTTTGAATACTTGTCTTGTTCCACTTATGTAACATGATTCCTATCCAGAATTTAATAATAATAATAACAATTACTATAAAAGGTAGATGAACTTTTTTTTTTATTTCTGAGATGTCATCTTTTTAGGAGCAATTAACAACTGAGGCACTGTATAGAGAAACACCACTACTTCTAACAAGAATACACATATTCTCATCAGAACATGTGTGTATGTGTTTGTATATTTAGGATTTTGACATTAGCCATTTTATGTGTTCCCTGTGAGTTCCAACCCAGAGATCCTACAAACTTTGACAAAGTGGGACCAAAAATTTTTTAACCTGCCACTGAATAACTTATTCTAGAGAAAGGCAAAAGACATTAAAACTACTTCTTGGATAGCTAAATTCATCACACAGTCTACTCACCTCAACCAACCTCAGCAACAAGGGAATAAATAGTTTTCCACTTATGTTGCAGCTTAGGGAAGGGGTACAGCAGCAAATACAAGTCTCTCTAAATAAAGGCAAATATTTCTCTCTTGCCAAGGAAGGAAGGATAAAGGGAGGCTTGCCAGAGTCGGCTGGGAGATAACAGTGGGAACTGCTGGTCCATCTGGTTTTCATTCTGCTAACACTCACATGGAGCTGTTAGTGAAGGCAGTCCAGACCCACAGATTTGGAACACGTGGTTGCGCAGACAGAGAAAGGGAGAGCAGGAGGGGGAAGAGGAAGTGGGAACAACAGAAAAATAAATAAATAAATATATCAAGCAATAGAAGGAAAGACGAGAAAGAGGAAACAGACCAAAAAGCACGGAGAAAAGAGCCTGGAGGAGAAGGCTGCCCTGAACAACCTCACCACCCCTAAAATCTCAGCCTTAGTGGGCACAGGCCCTGCCTTACCTTGATGCAATTCTTGAGCAATACCTAAACTTGAAAATATATCTTAAACCCACTTTTCATTATTCTTTTTTTCCAACACCTCACAGTAAGAAAAAGGGGAATAATAAACGATAAAGTTAACAATGGGTTTCCTCTTAAGATTCTTTTATGATAAAATTTGTATTTGTCTTCTAACTTTAGAATGATTTTTGATATATTCACAATTTTAATTTGAATATATTTTGAATACTTGTCTTGTTCCACTTATGTAACATGATTCCTATCCAGAATTTAATAATAATAATAACAATTACTATAAAAGGTAGATGAACTTTTTTTTTTATTTCTGAGATGTCATCTTTTTAGGAGCAATTAACAACTGAGGCACTGTATAGAGAAACACCACTACTTCTAACAAGAATACACATATTCTCATCAGAACATGTGTGTATGTGTTTGTATATTTAGGATTTTGACATTAGCCACATTTCTGTGATGGTTAGCTTCACCCTGATGAAATGGAGTTCCAACCCAGAGATCCTACAAACTTTGACAAAGTGGGACCATATGTAACTCATTCTGTGTTGTTCATTGCAGTCAATCCAGGATTGAGAAAGATGGTGAATAACCAGCCAAGCCTAAGCCATACACACACAAAAACTCTCTGGAGCAGAGAGATCTAAGTAAATTCAGAAAATGTGTTTTAACTATGCTGAGTTCTGTTGCAGTTGTTCTGGATTATTAAAAAAATATTTTGAAATATATATTCTTGAAATTTCTATAGCAAACAGTAAAAGAGCTATGATTCAACCATAGGAGTATTTCATTCCATTTCAAATTAGAGGATATAGTAAAACCAATATTAAGTTATAGTATTTCTTATGTAGTCTTTTAAGTTCATGAAAATTATATTGTTCTTGTATGTAATTTCTATTTTTCAGCTGCTGTGGGGGATGGTTATACGTATGGACACAAAATGAAAGAAAACAAAGAAAAAACTATCAGATCAGCTAATTATGTATTTTTTAAAAAGAATCATATATCTTAATGATCCACAGCACTTCTAAACAAGATCTTTGCTACACGGTACATTGTCAACTCATATGGCAAATAGCCAACACATATGTACCAAAGATGTCTGATGCATGGAAGGAAATGTGGTATATATAAATATATTACTGATAGCATTTCAATATCCAATTCAATGCCTTCTAGAAGTGGTATGTTTTTCATTTCCTTTTTTGTTGTTGTTGTCTTCTGCAAAAAGGTATGGCATAATCTGCCATGGCACTTATTTTAGTTAGTTCAAATAGTTCCAGATGTGTTTTTAAAGTATGAAGAACAGGCATTCTACAATTCCTTTGTTTACACACCATTCTAGAAATGATTGGTGTAAAAAGAGCTCAGTATTGGGATAATGCATGTATAATATTTTCTATCAGAGTTTGTCATGTCAATTTTCAATGAAGAAATATCTTGTATCATAGGTGTTATAGGTTGAGGAACTTTTGGGTCAATTAGTAGTTCAGAGTTAGTCTTATTTATGTAAGTGTTAGTTAAGAAAGCTAGAAGGCATGCACCAAAGAGGATTAAGCCCAAGTGGAACCAACATGCTATTAAATGGAAAGGCAGGAGGAAAAAAAAAAAAACTTGTACAGAATCTGATCTGTATTTCTCTGGAAAATATGGCAAACATGGTTCTGACAATGGAGTAACTTAGTGATTCCATTGACTGGGGGTGAGGTGTACAGGTATACCGTGTGCAGACTGGAAAATTAGCCATTCCAGCCTCCACAACATCCACACTTCATTTCCTTGATAAACACCTCTGGCAACCCTCATTCCTGCTCAGACTCCTTCAACAATACTTGAGAATAAAAGTCAGATGCTAATATTTCATGTTGGATGTAATTATACAGTGGGAAGGATATTTATTAACAGTAATAATAGGAGAACTTCCAAATTAAAAGAGTCTTGGTTGCACATGTAGATACTCTGGACCATTAGTAGTGAGCTCACAGGCAAAACCCTGAGTCTCCATTCCTCCTAAGAATGGGGATGCAATCCTCTACCTCAACAGGACCCCAGGCCAGGACCTACTCATATTAGGCACCAAATTATGTGAGCTCCATTCTCTTTGGTTTTCCTCTGTGATCCATTTGTGACTTATAGCAAAAAAAACAGAAACTATCAGATCAGCTAATTATGTATTTTTTAAAAAGAATCATATATCTTAATGATCCACAGCACTTCTAAACAAGATCTTTGCTACACGGTACATTGTCAACTCATATGGCAAATAGCCAACACATATGTACCAAAGATGTCTGATGCATGGAAGGAAATGTGGTATATATAAATATATTACTGATAGCATTTCAATATCCAATTCAATGCCTTCTAGAAGTGGTATGTTTTTCATTTCCTTTTTTGTTGTTGTTGTCTTCTGCAAAAAGGTATGGCATAATCTGCCATGGCACTTATTTTAGTTAGTTCAAATAGTTCCAGATGTGTTTTTAAAGTATGAAGAACAGGCATTCTACAATTCCTTTGTTTACACACCATTCTAGAAATGATTGGTGTAAAAAGAGCTCAGTATTGGGATAATGCATGTATAATATTTTCTATCAGAGTTTGTCATGTCAATTTTCAATGAAGAAATATCTTGTATCATAGGTGTTATAGGTTGAGGAACTTTTGGGTCAATTAGTAGTTCAGAGTTAGTCTTATTTATGTAAGTGTTAGTTAAGAAAGCTAGAAGGCATGCACCAAAGAGGATTAAGCCCAAGTGGAACCAACATGCTATTAAATGGAAAGGCAGGAGGAAAAAAAAAAAAACTTGTACAGAATCTGATCTGTATTTCTCTGGAAAATATGGCAAACATGGTTCTGACAATGGAGTAACTTAGTGATTCCATTGACTGGGGGTGAGGTGTACAGGTATACCGTGTGCAGACTGGAAAATTAGCCATTCCAGCCTCCACAACATCCACACTTCATTTCCTTGATAAACACCTCTGGCAACCCTCATTCCTGCTCAGACTCCTTCAACAATACTTGAGAATAAAAGTCAGATGCTAATATTTCATGTTGGATGTAATTATACAGTGGGAAGGATATTTATTAACAGTAATAATAGGAGAACTTCCAAATTAAAAGAGTCTTGGTTGCACATGTAGATACTCTGGACCATTAGTAGTGAGCTCACAGGCAAAACCCTGAGTCTCCATTCCTCCTAAGAATGGGGATGCAATCCTCTACCTCAACAGGACCCCAGGCCAGGACCTACTCATATTAGGCACCAAATTATGTGAGCTCCATTCTCTTTGGTTTTCCTCTCTGTGATCCATTTGTGACTTTATTTTCAATGTCGTTCCCCAGTTCTATACGGCAGCTTGTCATTATTTCTTGGTTTCTCTGCCTTTATTTATAGTGCTGCTGTTTCCTTTATCTAGAACCTGTCCCATCTTGTACTACCCATTATAGATTCCACATCCTCTTAAAGCTTTGCCCAGCTGTCTTGGGTAGTCTCCACAGTCAACCACATCAGGCTTCCTTTGCCTCTCTTTTAGCATTTATTCTAGCCCATCTGTACAATATATATATATACATATATATATATATATATATATATATGTCAATGTGTATTATACTCTCAAGCAGTGAAAATATTGACAGTAAGCAACTTCACAGCAATTTAAAGGCCTCCTTAGGAAGAGATTTTTCAAAATAAACACAACCATGGCTTTCACAAGAAAGAGTGTAATTCCTAACTTAGAAATCCATTCCCTATACTGCAATCAGTTTGAAGACAGCAACCCTAATTCCATGGCAAAAGACAAACACAGAGTCATCAACAGCAAATAGACCTATGAGAAAATTAATATAGGTAACAAATGAAGATACTGCAAATCCAAAATTCAGTTCAACTGTGCAACCACCTTGCTATGTAGTTTCAGACAAAGTGTATGAATGACCTGTTACCTTGTGTTTTACCATAGGTGTTACATGAAGATATGTATTTCTGCAATACAAATCTGATCTGACCTATTCCCTGGCTTAAAACCTTTGGGAGTGTCCCACTGACCACAGAATAAAACACAGGCTACTTAGCTTAGTCTATGTCACAGATACTACTGAATTCCTACTGAACAGCCTTTATCCTAGTCTTCCTGCTGATGAGTCCTAATTTTGTTCAGGTACACAATTCTTATGGGGCAGATTCTCCTTGTTTTATGTTACTCAGGTTACCACATTCCCCCATCAGCAACAGGTTTCTAGAGTTGTCTCCGTTCAGGTCTGAAGGAGACCTATAGAAAAGGTTCAAATTTAAAAAGAAAGAAAAACCTTCTTTGTGGGTGCATTTCTTGGTTCTCTGCCTTTAAGAATGGGGATGCAATCCTCTACCTCAACAGGACCCCAGGCCAGGACCTACTCATATTAGGCACCAAATTATGTGAGCTCCATTCTCTTTGGTTTTCCTCTCTGTGATCCATTTGTGACTTTATTTTCAATGTCGTTCCCCAGTTCTATACGGCAGCTTGTCATTATTTCTTGGTTTCTCTGCCTTTATTTATAGTGCTGCTGTTTCCTTTATCTAGAACCTGTCCCATCTTGTACTACCCATTATAGATTCCACATCCTCTTAAAGCTTTGCCCAGCTGTCTTGGGTAGTCTCCACAGTCAACCACATCAGGCTTCCTTTGCCTCTCTTTTAGCATTTATTCTAGCCCATCTGTACAATATATATATATACATATATATATATATATATATATATATGTCAATGTGTATTATACTCTCAAGCAGTGAAAATATTGACAGTAAGCAACTTCACAGCAATTTAAAGGCCTCCTTAGGAAGAGATTTTTCAAAATAAACACAACCATGGCTTTCACAAGAAAGAGTGTAATTCCTAACTTAGAAATCCATTCCCTATACTGCAATCAGTTTGAAGACAGCAACCCTAATTCCATGGCAAAAGACAAACACAGAGTCATCAACAGCAAATAGACCTATGAGAAAATTAATATAGGTAACAAATGAAGATACTGCAAATCCAAAATTCAGTTCAACTGTGCAACCACCTTGCTATGTAGTTTCAGACAAAGTGTATGAATGACCTGTTACCTTGTGTTTTACCATAGGTGTTACATGAAGATATGTATTTCTGCAATACAAATCTGATCTGACCTATTCCCTGGCTTAAAACCTTTGGGAGTGTCCCACTGACCACAGAATAAAACACAGGCTACTTAGCTTAGTCTATGTCACAGATACTACTGAATTCCTACTGAACAGCCTTTATCCTAGTCTTCCTGCTGATGAGTCCTAATTTTGTTCAGGTACACAATTCTTATGGGGCAGATTCTCCTTGTTTTATGTTACTCAGGTTACCACATTCCCCCATCAGCAACAGGTTTCAGAGGTGAGAGTTGTGCTCCAGTTGTGGACAAAGGTCATGAAGGGAGACCTATAGAAAAGGTTCTAGGAAAGAATTTGTCACCCGCCAAGCAGACACTGAAAAAGAAAATAGCCCTTCTTCTCTGTGAAGGTGATTCCTTTCCTTCTTTGGAGTTTACTTTTCTTATTTATAAAAGTAAGCCTCTTAGAACACATGACCTCAGGATCTTTTGAAAACACTAATATTCTCTGATTTCTTTGTCCAGATGTGGCTTATGATCATCTCAAACAAATAAGAGACTACCCAGAGACACTATATCTGATAATAAAGTGACCAGCAGACTACCTCTGTTCACATAAATATCTATGTCCACAAGAATATGCCTGCACAGAAATATAAACTTTAAAATTAATATCTATCTCTTATTTTTTAATACACTTTTAAATCCTCATTATTTAATCTCCATCGATGATTTGGACATTTGTAGGTCCGAATTTGGTTATCATCAAAGCACTCCTTTTCATAGCTCAGGTTCTTGAAAGAGTAATCTATACTCACTTCCCTTATTTCTCATTCCTCCTTACATGAACTTGGAGCAGACGTGTACAAGACTTTATGACTAGAAAGTGTCCCTCCCAGTACAAGATTAGAGGAGCCAAACCCTTTAATCCCATGACTACTTTTGGAGCCACAAAGTTCTTTCACAACCTCATACCCAACATATCGGCAGGTGGCCCAGGCATAGCACTTAGTCCAAGATGGGCAATCTCAGGAAAGAAAAGCAATCTCCATCCAGAGATGGACATCACACTGTCTGCCACCTTCCAAGTCCAGAAAGCAGGTCTGTGTTGAAAAAGAAGGCAACTAACAGGAAGGGAGAAATAAAGAAATGGCAAAAGACTACCCTGATAGTTCTTCATAGTAAATTGCTCATTCTACTAGGTTCTAGTTGCACCTCTAAAATTTCTATAATTTGGATCTTCCAAGCAATACTAGTCAATCAATCCCTCCTTTGTCTAAGACTTAACTTGAGCTGACTTTTCATTAGAAATCAAAGAAGCCTGACTAAAATAACCCTGAATATAATATTCATGCATTCTCCTCCAACTGAAATTCTTCTAAATTGCCTCATCATTATTAACCCAAGAAACACTTGTATCCTTTAGTTGGCATCTTTATATCAGCTGCCACTGCCCACTGTTTCCTCCTTCCTGAAACATACTATCCTCAGGACTCCATTACTGTAGCATTTTCCTCATTTTCCTCAGGCCTTCCTGGGTGTTTCTTCTCAGTCTCTTTTAAGAGTTCACCCTTCTCCATCTCTACGATAACTACTTTATTTCTCCAGTGTTCCTCTTTAAACTTCCCCCTATACCTTTTCCTTACAGACGCCATCATTGCTGTGATAGTCACACCATGGCCATTATATGATGTACATGGAACTCTAGCACTAATATCCCTTTCAAGTTCTAGAACCAAATATCTAGAACGTTGCTCATTGCAAGAGCCTGAATTCAAACCATAATCAACCTATCATCTTTCACATGGTTTAAGCAAGAACCCATTGAATGGACACCCTGATCTGACAATTCATCTCTGATCCATTCTTCAAATCATATCCAAAGACCTTTTTCAATGTTAAGCATTAAGTCCTTGTGTCTTAGTAGAGCAAAGAAAGACCTTTGTGATTCATGCGGCTCCCATTTGCCCCTATCCACATCTGAACTCTTTCCTGAACTATTATGGCTCTCTCTGAAAGCCCCTGGATCATATAGGGTTCTGTTAGACTGAATCCCTTTCCTGAAATACTCTTTACCCCATCACTCCCTGGTTAAGTTCATCATTTCTTTAAAACTCCATTTGGATGTCACCTCAGATAGTGCGAGCTAAGTTGCTTCAGTTGTGTCCATCTCTTTGTGACCCTATGGATTGTAGCCTGCCAGGCTCTGCTGTCCATGAGATTCTCCAAGCAAGAATACTGGAGTACTTTGTCATGCCCTCCTCTAGGGGATCTTCCCAACTCAAGGATCGAACCTCCTCTCATACGTCTCCTGGCAGGCATGTTCTCTACCACTCATGTTACCTAGGAAGCCCCAACCCTTGCTAACAACCTTTCCATCCTAGGCTGTCTCAAACTGCCCTATATTTCCGTATTTCACTCTCCAGATCTTCTTATGGCACTGATCACACTTTATTAAGAACCAAGATCAGTCTCTCCCAGTAAATCATAATTTACTTAAGGGGAAATTAGGACATATTATTTCTTTCTATAGCCCCAGTACTTGGCACACTGCTTGACACATAAAAAGTGCTCAATAAATATTTCAAATGAATATATATTGGTATAAAGTCATGATCCAGGCAGATGCGGTGAGGTGTCCTCAGAGGAAAAGAACCAGATGTAGCTTTTTGACATAAGAGAAGTCATTTTAGACCTAAGCCATTTTGTGATCTAAGCCTAGCCACAAGACTTGTCCCTGAATAGGTCTCAGTAATAAATGATCTTAAGGGAACAAAGGAATGCAGACACAGAGGAAAAGCAGTCAAGAAACAATAGCTCAGCAATAAATCAGACTCCTGGTTTCTCCTCAGGGATATACATAACCATCTGATACACATCTTGGAGTTATTCTATGGGAAGTAAGATCTCCATCCTGGTGGAGGACGGTAAGTATGCCTTAAGACACCTGAACCTAGGAAAAGATGATTTGACCTTTACTGACCCCCATGACAAAGTAAAGCTTGCATTCTGTCAATCATTGCTCCAATTCTATGTTGAAATTTTTTTTTAATATTTTTTTATTTACTTATCTGGTTGTGTTGGGTCTTAGTTGCAGCACCCTGGCTCTTCATTAAGAGCTTAGGGTTCTCTCTAGTTGTAGACTTAGTAGTCGTAGACTCAGTAGCGCAACATGTGGAATCTTAGTTCCCTGACCAACCACATGCCCTGCATTAAAGGGCAGCTTGTTAACCACAGGACCATCAGGAAATGTTGAATTCTCCTCTGCTCAAGTCCTTCATGAATATGCACGTAGCTTATAATTCCCTCAGTTTTGCAGTTCAGGGAGACACTACTTTGAGAAAGATATCCAGTCTTCTGTTTGTTTGATGCAAGTTATAAATCCTTCCTTTTCCTAATCTTTGCCTTGGTTCTGTCTTTTGTACCACGCACCAAGAGAGGAGCTCAGTTTTCAGGTAAGAATAGGCATGATTTTAGTCACACCTTTGAAATACTAGAACTTTCAAGAAACATGACAAATTTAACTTAAGACACAATCATCTACATTGAATTTCCATACTGAAAAAGTCCTAAAAAGAATGTTTACACTCTAAAACCATTAAGTAACTAAAGACAAACCTTCGAATTGGACTAATGAGTTGGCCAGTTTTAAAATGTCTTTCAATAATCACAATATATTTCTCTAAAACCTTTTATATTAGCAAAGGAGATTTATAAGACAATTTATACACATTTGACATGGTCTCCTAAAGCTCCCTTGTTTTACAATAATAGTATAAGTATAGTCATATATCATATATACGTATATTCAAAACAAAGAAAAAAACATATTATGAACCCAGACCAATTTCTTCCATATTTCAAAGCTTTTCTTCTGTTGCTTGCCTATGCATGACAGAATTATAGATTATTTTGTTTCCGTTTGTTATCTTTCTTTTATTTAAATGTTATGCAGTAAACATGTTTTATTTTTACAAAGGTAAAAAAATCCCACAGAAACCCTTAGGATAAGTCATCTAATATCAGACACTAGGCACGATGCCAAATGCCCTGTATGCTTTATCTCATTTTAAAATCTCACTATGAAAAGGTACTACAAATCTGTCTATCTTATAAAAGGGAACAAGAGTGGATAATCTATTAGAAGTTACAAGCCAGAACTTACTCCAGGCCTTCTCAGAGTTTAGTATCATCTAAAACATCCAGATCATGTTGTATAAGATCTGGAAAACTGAAATAAAAACACATCCAGTAAATATTAAATGTACAGTTAGCATTATACTGGATTGGCACTTTCTAAAACTATTGTACTAGCCACATGTAACCATTTAAAGTTTTTAATTAAAAGTAAATAAAATTTAGTTCCTCAGTCACATTAACCATATCCAAGTGCTCAACAACCATGGTGGCATGGCTGCCATACTAGAAAGCTCAGTTATAGAGTCTTTCTGCCATCACAAAAGGACAACGTTGTACTCAAAGAATGGCTTTGAAATGCTCCACTTAGAAGCGAAAGTTCTGTGACAGAAATTCACAGAGGTGACATGCAGCCTGAAAGTGTGGAGCTTGGAGGAAGGAGTGCCTTTGGCCTCATCCTCCCAGTCCCATTCAGATCTTTTACTTGCTTTATAGGGTGAGCTTCTGTATATGATTTTGTTTGATGGTGAAAAGGAAAAAAAATCTGAAACCCAAAGACTAAGTGAGCTTTGAGGAAGCAGGAGGATAGGTTAAGCTCAGTACAGGTCATCAGTAAACACTGGGATAACTACACTAATGAGAACAGGCCATGAATTCAGTCCTGGAACACGCCAGTCAGCAACTGAGTCCACAGCTGGTCCAGAAACAGGGATGACTGCCGGAAGTAGGACACCATGCCCCCAAAAAACCAGGAGTTAAGATGGAAGATGACAAAAGAATGAAGTAAATCATGATTTCTAGTAAAATAGCTAAACATTTCTGGGTCATCTCTTATAGGGACAATGAATTTTGTTCCCCTTCCTCTAGAGCACTTCAGTAGCTGGTAATTGATGCATTTACCTTGTTTCTGAATGTCTCCCCAGTCACAGCGTCAGCTTCACCAATGCAGAAATTCTGACTGGTTTTTTTAATTCCAGCTTTCGCACCATTTCGAAGAGTGCCTAGAATAGCAGGCACCTGATAAAGATTTGTTGAATGAATGAAGAAAGAATGTAAGGAAGTAAGAAATCAAAGCAAGTTTCTGACAAAACAGGCAAAGATATATTAGCAACTTTATGTCTACCTAGAGGGAAGTAGAGGATGAGTAAGCAGACAAGAGACATACTGAAGGCACATACTCACTTATATGGAATAGGCCCCAAATAGTCCAAACCAGTTCACTCATTTTTTTATAAAGATGACCTGCAGCCACCAAGAGAAAGCATCATAAACATAAGTACCCAAATGGTGGTTCTAGTTAGAAAAAAAAAAGAATCATTTCTAAGTATGGAAAACATGTGCTCAACAACCATGGTGGCATGGCTGCCATACTAGAAAGCTCAGTTATAGAGTCTTTCTGCCATCACAAAAGGACAACGTTGTACTCAAAGAATGGCTTTGAAATGCTCCACTTAGAAGCGAAAGTTCTGTGACAGAAATTCACAGAGGTGACATGCAGCCTGAAAGTGTGGAGCTTGGAGGAAGGAGTGCCTTTGGCCTCATCCTCCCAGTCCCATTCAGATCTTTTACTTGCTTTATAGGGTGAGCTTCTGTATATGATTTTGTTTGATGGTGAAAAGGAAAAAATCTGAAACCCAAAGACTAAGTGAGCTTTGAGGAAGCAGGAGGATAGGTTAAGCTCAGTACAGGTCATCAGTAAACACTGGGATAACTACACTAATGAGAACAGGCCATGAATTCAGTCCTGGAACACGCCAGTCAGCAACTGAGTCCACAGCTGGTCCAGAAACAGGGATGACTGCCGGAAGTAGGACACCATGCCCCCAAAAAACCAGGAGTTAAGATGGAAGATGACAAAAGAATGAAGTAAATCATGATTTCTAGTAAAATAGCTAAACATTTCTGGGTCATCTCTTATAGGGACAATGAATTTTGTTCCCCTTCCTCTAGAGCACTTCAGTAGCTGGTAATTGATGCATTTACCTTGTTTCTGAATGTCTCCCCAGTCACAGCGTCAGCTTCACCAATGCAGAAATTCTGACTGGTTTTTTTAATTCCAGCTTTCGCACCATTTCGAAGAGTGCCTAGAATAGCAGGCACCTGATAAAGATTTGTTGAATGAATGAAGAAAGAATGTAAGGAAGTAAGAAATCAAAGCAAGTTTCTGACAAAACAGGCAAAGATATATTAGCAACTTTATGTCTACCTAGAGGGAAGTAGAGGATGAGTAAGCAGACAAGAGACATACTGAAGGCACATACTCACTTATATGGAATAGGCCCCAAATAGTCCAAACCAGTTCACTCATTTTTTTATAAAGATGACCTGCAGCCACCAAGAGAAAGCATCATAAACATAAGTACCCAAATGGTGGTTCTAGTTAGAAAAAGCAATTACTAATTTCATAAAGTATGGAAAGAAATGTGGGTCTTGTGAACTGATAGACTGCAGGCATTACTTGTATGTGTACACTCCTTAGAAATGTCATCTCTCCCACATCTGTTATCACCTTTACTGAAGTGATTCTGCTTCAGAATCTAACACCACATTCAGGACGTAGATTCAAGAAGTCACCAAAGGAGTATCCAGTAGCCTGGGGCTAACTATACTTTAATCAGAATAGGTCCACATGAATCTGTTTTAAGAAAAAAAGGGAAAAAAAAGAAAAGAAACTTCTATTTAAGAAAGACAACTCTTTGTCACTCAAGGAATTCTCCAGGCAAGAATACTAGAGTGGGGGCTTCCCTGGTGGTCCAGCGGATAAAGAGTACGCCTTGCAGAGCAAAGGGCATCAGTTTGATCCCCGGCCAGGGGGTCCCACATGCCGTGGAGCGGCTGGACCAGTGTGTCCAGTGAGGAGCCAGGGTTCTGGAGCATGTGCATTCACGGCCAGTGCTCTGCAATGAGGGAGGCCACTGCAGTGGGAGGCCCACACAGGCCGAAGGATAAAGGTAGAAGAAAGTAAGTGAAGAAAAAAAACAATAAAAGGGGAAAAAAGCAACAATAAAAGAGGCCAAAATTTAAAAAAAAAAAAAAAAAAGAATACTAGAGTGGGTAGCCATTTTCTTCTCCAGGGGATCTGCCCAACTAAAGGACTGAACCCCAGTCTCCTGCATTGCAGGCAGATTCTTTACCATTTGAGCCACCAGGAAAGCCCAAGAATGCTAGAGTGAGTAGCCCATCCCTTCTCCAGAAAATCTTCCTGACCCAGGAATCAAACCAGAGTCTCCTGTATCACAGTCGGATTCTTTATCAGACAAGCTACCAGGAAAACCCCAAGATATCCTTTGGAAAAAAGGGACCTCAATTTAAGAAAGCCAAGTTTGAAACACCTGACACAAGCAACCAGTTGAATGTTTGCTGAATACGTGTAATCAAAACACTTAACTAAGGAAAAATCACAACTCCTAAATACACAGAGATGCAACTCCTGCTTATCTAAGGAGCACAGCAAAGACAAAGGCATCATAAACATAAGTACCCAACTGGTGGTTCTAGTTAGGAAAAGCAATTACTAATTTCATAAAGTATGGAAAGAAATGTGGGTCTTGTGAACTGATAGACTGCAGGCATTACTTGTATGTGTACACTCCTTAGAAATGTCATCTCTCCCACATCTGTTATCACCTTTACTGAAGTGATTCTGCTTCAGAATCTAACACCACATTCAGGACGTAGATTCAAGAAGTCACCAAAGGAGTATCCAGTAGCCTGGGGCTAACTATACTTTAATCAGAATAGGTCCACATGAATCTGTTTTAAGAAAAAAAGGGAAAAAAAAGAAAAGAAACTTCTATTTAAGAAAGACAACTCTTTGTCACTCAAGGAATTCTCCAGGCAAGAATACTAGAGTGGGGGCTTCCCTGGTGGTCCAGCGGATAAAGAGTACGCCTTGCAGAGCAAAGGGCATCAGTTTGATCCCCGGCCAGGGGGTCCCACATGCCGTGGAGCGGCTGGACCAGTGTGTCCAGTGAGGAGCCAGGGTTCTGGAGCATGTGCATTCACGGCCAGTGCTCTGCAATGAGGGAGGCCACTGCAGTGGGAGGCCCACACAGGCCGAAGGATAAAGGTAGAAGAAAGTAAGTGAAGAAAAAAAACAATAAAAGGGGAAAAAAGCAACAATAAAAGAGGCCAAAATTTAAAAAAAAAAAAAAAAAAGAATACTAGAGTGGGTAGCCATTTTCTTCTCCAGGGGATCTGCCCAACTAAAGGACTGAACCCCAGTCTCCTGCATTGCAGGCAGATTCTTTACCATTTGAGCCACCAGGAAAGCCCAAGAATGCTAGAGTGAGTAGCCCATCCCTTCTCCAGAAAATCTTCCTGACCCAGGAATCAAACCAGAGTCTCCTGTATCACAGTCGGATTCTTTATCAGACAAGCTACCAGGAAAACCCCAAGATATCCTTTGGAAAAAAGGGACCTCAATTTAAGAAAGCCAAGTTTGAAACACCTGACACAAGCAACCAGTTGAATGTTTGCTGAATACGTGTAATCAAAACACTTAACTAAGGAAAAATCACAACTCCTAAATACACAGAGATGCAACTCCTGCTTATCTAAGGAGCACAGCAAAGACAAAGGCATCACCAAGGGCCCATAAATTGAACATAAGCATTTATGTAACACCCTGCTGCCAAAGAACAGATTATTTTAGAAGGTGGAAAAAGTCATTAGATGGTGATGGAAACATTTAACAATCTAAAAGTTTAAACAATGCTTATTTCATTAAGATTTGTCATATTTGCCAATAATAAAGAAGGCCATAGAACCTTGAATGGTCACATTCCAATCCCAAAGAACGTCAACAACAAAGAATGTTCAAATTACTGTAGAATTGCACTCATTTCACATGCTAGAAAAGTAGTGCTCAGAGTCCAGAGTGCTAACCATTACACATTCCCTAACACCATACACAAAGATAAACTCAAAATGGATTAAAGACCTAAATGCAAGACCAGAAACCATAGAACTCTTAGAGGAAAATATAGGCAAAACGCTTAAGGACATAAACCAAAGCAAGATCTTCCATTACTCACCTACTAGAATAGCGGAACTGAAAACAAAAATTAACATGTGGGACCTAGTGAAACTTAAAAAGTTTTTGTACAGCAAAAGAAATCACAAAAAAGCTGAACAGACAACCCACAGAATGGAGGAAAAACATAGCAAATGAAATAACAAAGAATCAATCTCCAAAAATCTACAAGCAACTCAGACAACTCAGCACCAGAAAAATGAACAACCCAATCAAAAAAATGGGAACAAGATCTAAATAAAAAGAGGACATACTGATGGCCAGTATAAGCTGAACCCCAGTCTCCTGCATTGCAGGCAGATTCTTTACCATTTGAGCCACCAGGAAAGCCCAAGAATGCTAGAGTGAGTAGCCCATCCCTTCTCCAGAAAATCTTCCTGACCCAGGAATCAAACCAGAGTCTCCTGTATCACAGTCGGATTCTTTATCAGACAAGCTACCAGGAAAACCCCAAGATATCCTTTGGAAAAAAGGGACCTCAATTTAAGAAAGCCAAGTTTGAAACACCTGACACAAGCAACCAGTTGAATGTTTGCTGAATACGTGTAATCAAAACACTTAACTAAGGAAAAATCACAACTCCTAAATACACAGAGATGCAACTCCTGCTTATCTAAGGAGCACAGCAAAGACAAAGGCATCACCAAGGGCCCATAAATTGAACATAAGCATTTATGTAACACCCTGCTGCCAAAGAACAGATTATTTTAGAAGGTGGAAAAAGTCATTAGATGGTGATGGAAACATTTAACAATCTAAAAGTTTAAACAATGCTTATTTCATTAAGATTTGTCATATTTGCCAATAATAAAGAAGGCCATAGAACCTTGAATGGTCACATTCCAATCCCAAAGAACGTCAACAACAAAGAATGTTCAAATTACTGTAGAATTGCACTCATTTCACATGCTAGAAAAGTAGTGCTCAGAGTCCAGAGTGCTAACCATTACACATTCCCTAACACCATACACAAAGATAAACTCAAAATGGATTAAAGACCTAAATGCAAGACCAGAAACCATAGAACTCTTAGAGGAAAATATAGGCAAAACGCTTAAGGACATAAACCAAAGCAAGATCTTCCATTACTCACCTACTAGAATAGCGGAACTGAAAACAAAAATTAACATGTGGGACCTAGTGAAACTTAAAAAGTTTTTGTACAGCAAAAGAAATCACAAAAAAGCTGAACAGACAACCCACAGAATGGAGGAAAAACATAGCAAATGAAATAACAAAGAATCAATCTCCAAAAATCTACAAGCAACTCAGACAACTCAGCACCAGAAAAATGAACAACCCAATCAAAAAAATGGGAACAAGATCTAAATAAAAAGAGGACATACTGATGGCCAAAGAGCACATGAAACGATGCTCAATCTTGCTTATTGTTAGAGAAATGCAAATCAAAACTACAATGAGATTTCACCTCTCACCAGTCAGAATGGCCATCATTAAGAAATCTACAGGCAATAAATGCTGGAGAGGGTGTGCAGAAAAGGGAACACTCTTGCATTGCTGGTGGGAATGTAAATGATACAACCACTAAGGAAGACAGTATGGAGATACCTTAAAAAACTAGAAATAGAAGCACCATACCACCCAGAAATCCCACTCTTAGGCTTATATCCAGAAGAAGTCAAAACTGAAAGAAGCACCTGTACCCCAATGTTCATTGCAGCTCTCTATACAATAGCCAGAACATGGAAGCAACCTACATGTCCATTGACAAATGAATGGTTAAAAATCTCTGGTACATATATACAATGGAGTACCTCTCAGGTGTAAAAGAAATGCAGAAAAATCAGCCCTAATGAGGTGGATGGATCTAGAACCTATCATAAAAAGTGAAGTAAGTCAAAAAGAGAAAGACAAGTACAGTATACTAACACATATATATGGAATCTAGTAAGATGGTAATGGTAACACACGCAATGAAGTGACGGAAAAACAGACACAGAGAACAGACATATGGACCTTGTGGGGTATGAACAGTGAGTGGGAGGCATAGAGGATGTAACACAGAAACCTATACTATCATATGTGAAAAACATAGCTGTGGTCATTGCGCTGTGGGGATAGGAGATCCTGTAGGGGCAGGGTGCGATGGCCTGGAGGAGTGGGATGGGGGGACTGGGCAGGGGGAAGGTGCCAGGGATATGCATATGACTGATCCGGGAACATACATGTCTGTGAACAACAAAACTCTGTAAAAATTAAAAAAAAATAAAGCTAAATAATTTTTTTAAAAAGTAATGCTCAAAATCCTTCAAGCTAGGCTTCAACAGTAAGAGAACCGAGAACTTTCAGATGTACAAGCTGGGTTTAGAAAAGACAGAGGAACCAGCGATCAAAATACCAGCATCCACTGGATCACAGAAAAAGCAAGAGAATTCCAGAAAAAAATATTTACTTCTGTTTCATTAATGACACTAAAGTCTTTCACTGTGTAGATCACAACAAACTGAAAAATTTTTAAAGAGATGGGAATACCAGACTTAACCACCTTAATTGCCTCCTAAGAAACCTGTATGCAGGATAAGATGCAACAGTTAGAACCAAACATGGACTAACAGACTGGTTCCAAATTAGGAAAGGAGTATTGCCAGCCTTCTTATTTAACTTATTTACAGAGTACACCATACAAAATGCCAGGCTGGATGTATCTCAAACCGTAATCAAAATTGCCAAGAGAAGTAACAATAACTTAGATATACAGATGACACTAACGGCAGAAAGCAAAGAGGAACTAAAAAGCTTCTTCATGAAGGTAGAAGAGGAGTGTGAAAAATCTGGCTTAAAACTTAACATTCAAAAATGATGACCAAGGCATCGGGTCCCCTCATTTCATGACAAATAGATAGGGAAACAATGGAAACAGTGACAGACTTTATTTTCTTGGGCTCCAAAATCACTGCAGATGGTGACTGGAGCTATGAAATTAAAAGACACTTATTCCTTGGAAGAAAATCTATGACAAACCTAGACAGTGTATTAAAAAGCTGAGACATCACTTTGCCAAAAAAGGTCTGTGTAGTCAAACTGATGGTTTTTCGAGTAGTCGTGTACGGATGTAAGAGTTGGACCATAAAAAAGGCTGAATGCCAAAGCACTGATATTTTCAAATTCTGGTGTTGGAGAAGAGTCTTGACAGTACCTTGAACTGCAACGAGATCAAACAAATCAATCGTAAAGGAAATTAAACCTGAATATTCATTGGAAGAACTGATGCTGAAGCTGCAGTTCCAACACTTTGACCACCTGATGTGAAGAGCTGACTCACTCAAAAAGATCCTAATTTGGGGAAAGACCGAAGACAGGAGGAGAAGGGCGCAACAGAGGATGAGGTGGTTGGATGGTATCACTAACTCAGAGGGACATGAGTTTGAGCAAACTCCAGGAGATCATAAAGGACAGGGAAGCCTGGTATGCTGAAAGTCCATAGGGTCACAAACAGACATGAATGAGCAACTGAACAAGTAACCTAAAAGAGTAGACAGACATAGTGTCTGCTTTACCTCACCTATCCGATCACACCTCATTAGTTTAATCAGTGGCAAGTTTCACTTCACCTCAGGGCCTTTCACTCAGCTAGGAAAACTCACCTTAGCTCAGATCACTTACTCAAGAGTGTCCTTCATGCCTCCCTGGCCACCATCCCCTGTGTCGTAAGCTCTATGTTACTGTTCCTTACAGAGTTTACAGAAACTGTTAATCGTGGCAGGAAGCATAACCATACAAAATGCCAGGCTGGATGTATCTCAAACCGTAATCAAAATTGCCAAGAGAAGTAACAATAACTTAGATATACAGATGACACTAACGGCAGAAAGCAAAGAGGAACTAAAAAGCTTCTTCATGAAGGTAGAAGAGGAGTGTGAAAAATCTGGCTTAAAACTTAACATTCAAAAATGATGACCAAGGCATCGGGTCCCCTCATTTCATGACAAATAGATAGGGAAACAATGGAAACAGTGACAGACTTTATTTTCTTGGGCTCCAAAATCACTGCAGATGGTGACTGGAGCTATGAAATTAAAAGACACTTATTCCTTGGAAGAAAATCTATGACAAACCTAGACAGTGTATTAAAAAGCTGAGACATCACTTTGCCAAAAAAGGTCTGTGTAGTCAAACTGATGGTTTTTCGAGTAGTCGTGTACGGATGTAAGAGTTGGACCATAAAAAAGGCTGAATGCCAAAGCACTGATATTTTCAAATTCTGGTGTTGGAGAAGAGTCTTGACAGTACCTTGAACTGCAACGAGATCAAACAAATCAATCGTAAAGGAAATTAAACCTGAATATTCATTGGAAGAACTGATGCTGAAGCTGCAGTTCCAACACTTTGACCACCTGATGTGAAGAGCTGACTCACTCAAAAAGATCCTAATTTGGGGAAAGACCGAAGACAGGAGGAGAAGGGCGCAACAGAGGATGAGGTGGTTGGATGGTATCACTAACTCAGAGGGACATGAGTTTGAGCAAACTCCAGGAGATCATAAAGGACAGGGAAGCCTGGTATGCTGAAAGTCCATAGGGTCACAAACAGACATGAATGAGCAACTGAACAAGTAACCTAAAAGAGTAGACAGACATAGTGTCTGCTTTACCTCACCTATCCGATCACACCTCATTAGTTTAATCAGTGGCAAGTTTCACTTCACCTCAGGGCCTTTCACTCAGCTAGGAAAACTCACCTTAGCTCAGATCACTTACTCAAGAGTGTCCTTCATGCCTCCCTGGCCACCATCCCCTGTGTCGTAAGCTCTATGTTACTGTTCCTTACAGAGTTTACAGAAACTGTTAATCGTGGCAGGAAGCATAACATTTCAACATCATGCATCAACTCAGTCCAGAATTTATCACACTGCTGAGAACCTAGTGCAAGTAAATGATGGATAAATATATATTTTCTATTTAAAAATACAGATTTGGAGGTATACATAGAGCAAATAGATTTTTTATTTCCCTCAAAAGGCATTTCAAAATTTCTTTAGTGACAGAAATAATCAAATAATGATGATAAAAATGAGGTCAGTCTCTCAAATTTATACTTAACCCCCATTACAATGGGGCCTCCCCCAACACCTTTTCACAGAAATCACCCCAGCATACGTACAAACTTTGTTGTGGTTTACCCAAAAAATACAGCTCAATCTTCATCTTACTTGAGTTCTCAGCCATCTTTCATCTATCTAGCCATTTCTCTCTCTTTTTCCCCTGTAGTTCTCCTAGTGGTAACTAGGAGATCCACTGAGTTCTCTCAGTTTCTGGCCTCTTCTGTACACCTGAGCCTCATGTGCTCTTCTAAACTGACTTCAACGCCTATGCTGAGGCAGGCCTGCTAGGACTGTTTCCCAGAGGGCTCTCTCTTGGGAACCAGATGAGTTATTTAACTACTTGCTTAACAGCTCTACCTAAATATCTGATTGACACCTGTATTTAGAACCAAATCTAACATTTTCCTTAGGAACTCTATGCCTCCTCCTGTACTTCACTGTCTCTTCAACTGACCAGACCCAACACACCACAATCATCCTAAGACTCCTCTCTCTGCACATCCTTCTTCCAGGTCCAATCCATTCAGTATCCTACCATTTTCACTTCTGAATACTTTTTAGGGTTCACCCTCAGTTAACTTCTGTCCTGGTTTTAGAATGTACAGAGCCTCTGAATGCTTTTCTTTATCTCTAGTCCCTCTCAATTCAAATCTTCTCCTATTTGCTTCCAAGACAATATTTACAAAATATGAACTTGAAAAATCCTATAATCCTTCTATAATATATAATCTATTTAAAAACCCTTTATAAACGTTGGTCAGGGAAAAGAATGAAGGTCTTCTCTTCTTAACTCTGAATCTCCAATGTTTTAAAAAAGGATCATATCCACAGAAAGTAGTAGCAGTGTTAGTCACTCACTCATGTCTGACTCTTTGCAACCCTATCCCTGCCAGGCTCCTCTGCCCACAGAATTCTCCAGGCAAGAATACTGGAGCAGGCTGCCATTTCCTACTCCAGGGATCTTCCCAACCCTGGGATTGAACCCAGGTGTCCCACATTGCAGGCAGATCCTTTACCATCTGAGCATTTAGGGAAGCCCTCTTATACATATGTCCTTAAATAGTTTGATATAGTAATACATTTTTAAAAAAACTATCAAGATGTCCATTCTATCTACCCATCCCACCTCCTGGTATACACTGTAATCATTAAATATAAAGCAATCCCAACTAAAATAGTAACAATTTTTTCCCAGAATTTTACAGATGTTTTCAAGGTAAATTTGAAATAAAAATGAAAATAGCTAGTAAAACTAGGAAGTGAAGTGTAATGAGGAAATCGAGCCTAACATTTGTTAAAATGCACCAAAAAACTATAATTTAAACAGTGTGCTACTGGTATTGAAACCAATACAACAGCAAAATAAAAGTTGACAAGTAGAAACTATATAAAGCTCAGAAATGAATATATATCTTAAGAATTCAATATATGATAAAGATGACCTCTCTATATTAGTGAGAAAACAATAAAACAATTCAGTTAAGTAAAGCTTATTCCACATACAAAGTCATTCTCTTTTGTATGAATAAAAATTTAATGATAAAAATGGAAAAAGTTCTAAATATATAGGTACATACTTATTTAATCTTAGGACTAGAAAATAGAGTCTAAACTATAAGAAAAGTAAACTCAATAATGGCACTTAATAATAAATAGGAATACAGCAAAAAATACCATAAACTAAGTAAAAGGCAGGTAACACCCAAAGAACAAATACTTGCTATGTGACAACAGTTAATTGATATCCTTAATATATACATAATTCCATCAAAACAAAAAGTTGAAAAGCCCATCAAAGCAAAGATTGTAAAACAGCAGGAATAAAAAACACACAAGAGAAACAGAAAAAACAGAAAAAAGTTTCACCTCAACAGGAGTTTTGTTATCATCATTATTATTAAATAAGACACTCTTTTTAATCTAACAGACTGATAATTTTTTTTAATGACAATATAGTACTTGTTATAGTACAAACTGGTACTTTAATACACTTTTATAAGATGATACCAATTTTCCTATAGGACAATTACATAATATGCATCTACTGTTTCTAAATTATACATAAGCTTTAATATACCACTTCCACTCTTTAAAAATTACTGTATGTATATAATATTGTGTACAGAGATGTATAGTGAAGATCAGAAATAACCTAGTCGTCTAACAATGTTCATTGGCAATTCTAAGAGACCTATATAGTACAACATGACATGCACATTTACATGGAAAGCTATTACAAAGATACAGACTTTGTCACATTGTAAGATCCTGGGCTTCCCTGGTGGTCCAGTGGGTAAAGAGTCTGCTTTGCAATGCATGGAGCACCAGTTTGATCCCTGGTCCGGGAAGGTCCCACGTGCTGCAGAGCGCCTGGGCTGGTGTGTCCAACTACTTACGAGCCAGTGCTTTGCACCACATGCGCCCAGAGCTAGTGCTCTACAATGAGAGAGGCCACTGCAATAGAAGGCCCATACATGCCAAAAGAATAAAGACGTATGAAAAACAAATGATGACTTAGAGGCAAAAACAAAAAAAAATTTGGAATCGAAGTCTATATTAAAAAAAAAAAAGATTATAAGATCCTGATAAAAACAAAACACAACCATTTTAAGACAGTTACAGATGGATAGGTGTGGCTATATTTGTGTGCACAGGTAGTAGTCTAGAATGATATGCATACAAAGGATCTGTATCTGAATACTAAGACTGGCTATCTGTTAAATCAGTGATTGACACCGGGGCAAAGTTTTCAAATACACTGTCAAACAGCTGTGTTGTAAAAAACTTCTTTCGTTTAATTTTTTTTGCTCAGTTTTAACACTATATTTAAACAATTCTAAGATTCCCTCTATGTTTTCTTCATATCATCTCTGAAATAAGGGTAAGAACCTTAAAGCCACAGAATCATAGCACTGTGCCATACTTAGTTGGCAGCACTTTTTTTCTGGGAAATTTGTAAATTACCACTGCCTTAAAATCAATCTAGATAAACTATAGCATACCGAGATTTTTCTAGGAGTGGAAGTAAGTGTGAAAAAAATTAAGGGAAGAACACACTTCATTCTATTTGGAACTTACCAAGGGTGTTCAAGACAACAGAAGGATTCAAGACAACTAGAAGGTGGGGGAAGGGGAATGTTTCAGGAGGTAGGGTTCTCTACAGGGACTGTAGCAAACATGTCACATAGGTAGAGAACGTGCCTATTCACCTCAGTATCCTGATCATCTAGCAGTGCCTGGCACGTTTGCTGACTAAAGGATAAATGTTCTTTCAGTCAGTATAGACAGAAAAGAAAAGACCTACAGACCATTTGGCAGGGGAGAATCCAGAAGCATAGTAGCATGCCATGAGAGTAATATCCCAAAATACATAATCAAATTCTTTATAAAGTGTTCAAGTAGTACCACACAATATAACAAAGCCCTCGTCCTAAAGCAGTGTCACTAAGCTGTCTAGAGAGTGGCTCCCAAAGACAGAGCTGGACTGCCTATAAATTATATGAGTAAATTCCTTACATATAATAATAATTTCACATCACATGGGAAATGAAAGTATGTGTTTAAATGGACATTTCTCTTTGACTTAATACAGTCAATATACAAAAAGATTACACCTATAAATTCTACAAAACTGGGTTAATTTCACATTTACCATTTCTTAATAGATTCTGCCTCAGTTAATATGTTGTATAACATAATTTTTCATGGAGGCCCATGACCTTATTTGAATTAATAAAGTAATTCAGAGAAGGTACCCTAATTAATTAATTGCTAATAAATATTCCCGAAGGATAGAAGCTCAAGTTCTGTTTACCAAAGAAATAACTCCATATATATATTCAAATATATCTAAGTAAGTCTATTTTCCCTTATCTCAAGATACTTTACAAATAAGTATATCTTTTAACCTCAGAAAGTCTATTGGGGAACCAGAAATATAAAAGTCTGTCATCTCTGAAATAAGGGTAAGAACCTTAAAGCCACAGAATCATAGCACTGTGCCATACTTAGTTGGCAGCACTTTTTTTCTGGGAAATTTGTAAATTACCACTGCCTTAAAATCAATCTAGATAAACTATAGCATACCGAGATTTTTCTAGGAGTGGAAGTAAGTGTGAAAAAAATTAAGGGAAGAACACACTTCATTCTATTTGGAACTTACCAAGGGTGTTCAAGACAACAGAAGGATTCAAGACAACTAGAAGGTGGGGGAAGGGGAATGTTTCAGGAGGTAGGGTTCTCTACAGGGACTGTAGCAAACATGTCACATAGGTAGAGAACGTGCCTATTCACCTCAGTATCCTGATCATCTAGCAGTGCCTGGCACGTTTGCTGACTAAAGGATAAATGTTCTTTCAGTCAGTATAGACAGAAAAGAAAAGACCTACAGACCATTTGGCAGGGGAGAATCCAGAAGCATAGTAGCATGCCATGAGAGTAATATCCCAAAATACATAATCAAATTCTTTATAAAGTGTTCAAGTAGTACCACACAATATAACAAAGCCCTCGTCCTAAAGCAGTGTCACTAAGCTGTCTAGAGAGTGGCTCCCAAAGACAGAGCTGGACTGCCTATAAATTATATGAGTAAATTCCTTACATATAATAATAATTTCACATCACATGGGAAATGAAAGTATGTGTTTAAATGGACATTTCTCTTTGACTTAATACAGTCAATATACAAAAAGATTACACCTATAAATTCTACAAAACTGGGTTAATTTCACATTTACCATTTCTTAATAGATTCTGCCTCAGTTAATATGTTGTATAACATAATTTTTCATGGAGGCCCATGACCTTATTTGAATTAATAAAGTAATTCAGAGAAGGTACCCTAATTAATTAATTGCTAATAAATATTCCCGAAGGATAGAAGCTCAAGTTCTGTTTACCAAAGAAATAACTCCATATATATATTCAAATATATCTAAGTAAGTCTATTTTCCCTTATCTCAAGATACTTTACAAATAAGTATATCTTTTAACCTCAGAAAGTCTATTGGGGAACCAGAAATATAAAAGTCTGTCTAACTACAGTTTGAATGACATATTTTTACAATAGACACCATCTTAAGCTTCATAGATGTACCTCAAGTAGACAAACAAATTTCAAGTTAATAAGTCCATAATGTAGCCTCATCTGTATGTATACTTTAAATGTGGGTAAATGTTATTAAATTAAAATGACAGTCTGAATTCCTATCCACTTACTAGCAATCATTTATATTTTATATAGCACTACAGATGTCTTCTCTGAGCTTATGAAGAATTATAATGGGGGGAGAAATCAAACCAAACATTGATGGACAACTGCAAAGAGCATTCCATGCACAAATGAAAAATATTGCTTGCTAGAGATCTATAAGATCATTTTCAAAGGCACCACCTCCTTGACACTCTTTGTCAGGCAAATTAATTGCAAAAGTAATAAATGTCTGAATACAAAGGAAGCTGTTCTCATTCAAGGTACACCATGCTATTATTAACTTCTTATTAACAATAACTCAAACTAGGATATATCCAAAATCATCCTATTATAAGATCACTACTTCTATTTCATTAAAAAAAAACAAAAGAGCAGAATTTTTGGCACAAGGCAAACACCACCACAGAAATTCACTGTCATGAATGTTGTCATCCCTTGAGCAGCAGCAAGGAAAAAACAACAAACAAACAAACAAACAAAAGCTGCTGGGAAACACAGCTTTCAGGGGTCAAACCAGTGCTTCTTTTTCTTTTCTTTCTCAAAAGTACTGCCCAGGCTAGCTCAGGATAATTACTGGAACCTAATATAATAAACTATTTCACATATTCTTTGTCATCTCTCTCTGAGAAGCAGTAATTTACTTGTATGAGCTTAGATTTGCAAGAAAACCTAGCTTTTGCCCTGGTATATCATGTTTTATGTTTACTTGGCCTGACTCTAGGCAAAATTATGAAGTCAGCAAAGTTTATCTTCAGTGTCTTCCAGTTCTCCTTGGTTTATCTTCCTTTCAGTACCTCCCACTATTCCTCACCCACGAAATCTGGAACTCTTATCCTAAGTAAGTCTATTTTCCCTTTTCTCAAGATACTTTACAAATAAGTATATCTTTTAACCTCAGAATGTCTATTGCTGAACCAGAAATTTAAAAGTCATTCTAACTACAGTTTGAATGACATATTTTTACAATAGACACCATCTTAAGCTTCATAGATGTACCTCAAGTAGACAAACAAATTTCAAGTTAATAAGTCCATAATGTAGCCTCATCTGTATGTATACTTTAAATGTGGGTAAATGTTATTAAATTAAAATGACAGTCTGAATTCCTATCCACTTACTAGCAATCATTTATATTTTATATAGCACTACAGATGTCTTCTCTGAGCTTATGAAGAATTATAATGGGGGGAGAAATCAAACCAAACATTGATGGACAACTGCAAAGAGCATTCCATGCACAAATGAAAAATATTGCTTGCTAGAGATCTATAAGATCATTTTCAAAGGCACCACCTCCTTGACACTCTTTGTCAGGCAAATTAATTGCAAAAGTAATAAATGTCTGAATACAAAGGAAGCTGTTCTCATTCAAGGTACACCATGCTATTATTAACTTCTTATTAACAATAACTCAAACTAGGATATATCCAAAATCATCCTATTATAAGATCACTACTTCTATTTCATTAAAAAAAAACAAAAGAGCAGAATTTTTGGCACAAGGCAAACACCACCACAGAAATTCACTGTCATGAATGTTGTCATCCCTTGAGCAGCAGCAAGGAAAAAACAACAAACAAACAAACAAACAAAAGCTGCTGGGAAACACAGCTTTCAGGGGTCAAACCAGTGCTTCTTTTTCTTTTCTTTCTCAAAAGTACTGCCCAGGCTAGCTCAGGATAATTACTGGAACCTAATATAATAAACTATTTCACATATTCTTTGTCATCTCTCTCTGAGAAGCAGTAATTTACTTGTATGAGCTTAGATTTGCAAGAAAACCTAGCTTTTGCCCTGGTATATCATGTTTTATGTTTACTTGGCCTGACTCTAGGCAAAATTATGAAGTCAGCAAAGTTTATCTTCAGTGTCTTCCAGTTCTCCTTGGTTTATCTTCCTTTCAGTACCTCCCACTATTCCTCACCCACGAGAAATCTGGAACTCTTATCCGTCCCTTAGCTAAAGATAGTAAATTGCAACACCCACCTAGATCCAACGTATGGAGCTTCAAATCTGTCCCAAGTGTCTACTTTTGAGACTAAAGTTGCAGTAAGCATACAATGCTAGTGATTACTAACAGTGACTTTGAACACATACACTCACGCTTGAATCGGGATTACCTGAGTCAGGGCGGGAGTGAGGGGTGGCAGAGGAAATACAGAAAGAAACACTATGCAATGGATTGCAGGAAATTTATCTTGTTCTGCCCCACTCTCAACACATTACTGAGTGTTCAACAACAACTTCATTTCCAAGTAATACCCTTTAACAGAGAAAGATGGTCCTTCTCTACCTTAACTTGAATAATAAACTGTTACGTGTCTTATATAAGGCCTTCAGGAACCAAGAAAGTATCAGTGAGAAGGACAGGACAGTATGAACAGTGACAGTTACCTACTGAAGGATATACTCCAGTGCCTATGAAATATGTTTATGAATATGATAAATATTAGAAAGTTACTATTTTCTTTCTCCCTTCTATAAATGGTCAGCTCATTTTTACCTTATCTATTTCAACATCCATGTCACCTCCTCATGATATTAATCCTTCCCTGGCTATCCAATCTCAAGCAGATTATTTTACCTCTTTGTTCCCTTTCTTGGAGAATTCCATGGACAGAGGAGCCTGGCAGGCTATGGTCCCTAGGGCCACAGAGAGTCAGACATGACTGAAGTGACTAAGCAGCAGCAGGTTGTTCCCTTCACAAAACTTGGAAAACTCAAAATTCTTTTACATCTTTTGCCTTGGAGTTTATGGGGCTCCCACTCGAGAATCCCAGCTCTGGCACAGTGTCTGACACAGAAGTATTCCAAAAGATCTGCTAAAACAAAATTCTAAAGACAGCACTCTGCCTTTCAGAGAGGCAACAATAGAATGTGAACTACTTATAAAACCAGTAAGCAAAGAAACAAGGAGGTACCATGAGCCAGAAACACAAAGGGAGGATTAATAACCATGAGTTCATGCTAAGGTCAAGGTTAGATGGGTGGTGTGATAAAGCAGAGAGGGAAAGCTGAACAAGATAAGAGAAAATGAAGAAACAAATTCCAAATTAAATGAGCCAAGCGACATCCAGCCTGGTAGGGCCCTAGACAAGATGGGGCAAGAAAGAGTAAAAATGAGGGTGAATTAATTAATCTTGAAGACATCACTTTACTTGCCTCAGTCCACTAGCCAAATTCTGATAACCTCGTGCCCTATTTCAGCAAATAAACTGAGATTGTCAAGCATAAAGACCTGTAAACCTCACCCTCAAAATTCCTTCTTATCTGCACCTGAGACTTAAGTCTCAGAAGAGGCAGCTTCCGTCTCTAAAGGCTTCATTCTGCTAGTCATTCTACCATCTCCTTAACTTAAGCTTGTCTGAGTCTATCTCTTCTTTCCTAGAACCCAGGCATGCTCAAATATCCCTCATCAAGAACAAACCAACCCCCTGCCTCCATGTAGTTGACATTCCATCCATCCATCCATTGCCAGGCTTCTGAAGGACAGACCTCAATGGCTCCATCTATGTCATCTCTTCCATCCACTTTACAATTCACCACAAACACACTCCAACAAAAGGACAGAGGTGTACTATCTTTCTTCTAGATGGCTAAATCCAAGAGGCAGTTTGGCCCCTCTCAATTAACTCTTGGTTCCTCTGTACCATTTCACACTGTAGACCACTCCCTTTGTGAAGACCTGACTTGCAGATGCCCTGGTGGTCACCAGTGTTCTGCTCAAGGCTTTCCTGTCTTTACATCACATATTTTCCTCCTGAGTGAGTCATTCCAAAGGTTTTTGCTATCACCACTGATTTCAAATCAAGACAGCCAGTATACACATCTCTACTGAACAAACCTGTGATTTAACCCCTTATGGAATATCTCAGCAGTCATTTAACAGGTAAACCTGAAAGTTACTGCTTCAAGTGAAGTCACTGTCCTCCCTTGATGAATTCTTCATTATTCTGATTGACAGCAATCAATTGCCCAAATAAGAACTGAACTACTTATAAAACCAGTAAGCAAAGAAACAAGGAGGTACCATGAGCCAGAAACACAAAGGGAGGATTAATAACCATGAGTTCATGCTAAGGTCAAGGTTAGATGGGTGGTGTGATAAAGCAGAGAGGGAAAGCTGAACAAGATAAGAAAATGAAGAAACAAATTCCAAATTAAATGAGCCAAGCGACATCCAGCCTGGTAGGGCCCTAGACAAGATGGGGCAAGAAAGAGTAAAAATGAGGGTGAATTAATTAATCTTGAAGACATCACTTTACTTGCCTCAGTCCACTAGCCAAATTCTGATAACCTCGTGCCCTATTTCAGCAAATAAACTGAGATTGTCAAGCATAAAGACCTGTAAACCTCACCCTCAAAATTCCTTCTTATCTGCACCTGAGACTTAAGTCTCAGAAGAGGCAGCTTCCGTCTCTAAAGGCTTCATTCTGCTAGTCATTCTACCATCTCCTTAACTTAAGCTTGTCTGAGTCTATCTCTTCTTTCCTAGAACCCAGGCATGCTCAAATATCCCTCATCAAGAACAAACCAACCCCCTGCCTCCATGTAGTTGACATTCCATCCATCCATCCATTGCCAGGCTTCTGAAGGACAGACCTCAATGGCTCCATCTATGTCATCTCTTCCATCCACTTTACAATTCACCACAAACACACTCCAACAAAAGGACAGAGGTGTACTATCTTTCTTCTAGATGGCTAAATCCAAGAGGCAGTTTGGCCCCTCTCAATTAACTCTTGGTTCCTCTGTACCATTTCACACTGTAGACCACTCCCTTTGTGAAGACCTGACTTGCAGATGCCCTGGTGGTCACCAGTGTTCTGCTCAAGGCTTTCCTGTCTTTACATCACATATTTTCCTCCTGAGTGAGTCATTCCAAAGGTTTTTGCTATCACCACTGATTTCAAATCAAGACAGCCAGTATACACATCTCTACTGAACAAACCTGTGATTTAACCCCTTATGGAATATCTCAGCAGTCATTTAACAGGTAAACCTGAAAGTTACTGCTTCAGAGTGAAGTCACTGTCCTCCCTTGATGAATTCTTCATTATTCTGATTGACAGCAATCAATTGCCCAAATAAGAACTCAGAGTCACCTTAACTCAGGTGGTAATGAATCTGCCTGCAATGCAGGAGACCCCAGTTCAATCCCTGGGTCAGGAATATCCCCTGGAGAAGAGATAGGCTACCCACTCCAGTGTTCTTGGGATTCCCTGGTGGCTCAGTGGTGAAGAATCTGCCTGCAATGCGGGAGACCTCGGTTCAATCCTTGAATTGGGAAGATTCCCTGGAGAAGGGAATGGCTACCCACTCCATTCCCAGAAGGGAATGGCTATTCTTGCGTGGAGAATTCCATGGCTTATCCATGGGTCACAAACAGTCAGACACACCTGAGTGACTTTCACTAGATACCAAGATTTCCCAGTTCCTGGCTCCATATCCAAATGATGTACTAGAGCCCTTTGGTTCTCTCTAGTTAGTACCTCTAAAGCTTGTTGTTCCCAGCTTGCTCCTTATCTCTTGACACTGCACCTAGTCATCATCCTATCTCACCAACCATACTGGAAATTTCTTCTTCAATTTACCTTCCATATCAAAGTAATACTAACATGTAACCCAACAATACGATCCCTCTGCTTAAAAGATCCAGTTACTTTCCATTCTGCCACATCAGCCTACAAGACGGATATCTATTTCTGATATTTTCTCATGCTGCAGCCCTAACTATGCTGGTTCATGCCCGAGTATTCTTGTTTTATGTTATTTTCTGTTTTTAAAGTGTCCTCCAACAACAAGAAGCTTGTGATCCTTCAAGACACAGAGGGAATGCCTCCTCGTCCATGAAGGCTTTCCTCATTACCCTTGTTGCACACTCAAATTAGAGACAGTTGATCACTCCTTTCTTTAGGTTCTACTTTGCTCTTATAGGCTCTATATCTATTAAACAACTTAGCATCATCTATTACAATTGTTGTGCTTGCAAGTCTGTGTCCATATGTGTATACTATGCACACAAACACATACATTTCTTGGAAGGCTAAACCTACAACCTATTGACTATTCCCTCGGCATTCTGCACGGAACCCAGTAAGAAAATGCTTAGTATCTGGTTGCAAAAAAATATTTGCTGGAAAACTGCTGTAAGTCAATAACACCAGGATTTAGGACAACAAAGTCAAGAAAGTTATCAAGTTACAAAAATGAAAACAAAGAAGGTGAGAAAGAAAATACCATTTGTACATTAGACCCTGCCCTGAACCAACTGGGAATTAAGAAGTCTGGCTCTCTGCACTGCAAAGCCCTATGCTTGTTCCTGCGTCATTACACAACACACATCTTATTGTAAATAACTTTGTGGGTGTCTTGGGTGAAATACCACTACTATTACAGATATTGTCAAAATATCATAATAGCAATTATATTTACTGAGCATTTACCAACTGTCAGGTACGTTGCTAATTGCTTTACACATGTGAACTCACTGAATCTTCACGATAAGCCAGTGCTATCAGTGTTATTAATATTACCAGTTTAAAGGTAGAAAAACTGAGCCTTAAAGAGATTAATCAATTTGCCCATTGTCCTATAGCTAGTGAATAGGATTCAGAGCCAAGGAGTATGATTTCAGGGCCTATGTTTCTGATTGAACTACTACATTACACTGCTAGTATGCCCCCACCAATTCCACCACCAAATACATAAATGGGCTTCCCAAGTGGCTAAAGTGGTAAAGAATATGCCTTCCAATGCAGGAGACATGGGTTTGATCCCTGGGCTAGGAAGATCCCCTGGAGGAGGAATGGCAACCTTGCCTGGAAAATTCCACAGACAGAGAGAAGAGCCTGGCAGGCTACAGGCCATGGGGTTGCAAAGAGTCAACATGACTGAGCAACTGAGCATGCACATGCAAATACACAGATAAAGGCCACCAGGGTTCTAGGAAGGCCTGGGCCATGTTAGGCTTAATTGACACATAGTAAATCCTGAATAAATATTTGCTAGCTGACTGGCTGGCTGAATAAAAGGTTGTTTAGAACATTAGGTCTAATGTATATTTTTTTCTATAAAATGAAGGTGATATTCTTTGAGCTTTCTTTCAACTGTAAAAATTCTATAGTTTTAGTACACATGAAGGTACAGTGCCTGCTGTCTGTGATAGGATGATGACACACTGGGCAGAGTACAGACAGGTAACAAGTTGGATACCACCAGGCCTTGAATGGAATCCTAGATGCAACTCCTAACTTGAGCAAACTCCTTCATCTCTGAATCTTTATTTCCTCACCTTAAAATTCAGTTGGTCCAACCAACTGCCTCGGTAGGTGATTTGGGGGATTAAACAAGGCAATATGAATGTGAAGCAATTATGAACTGCCTAGGATATACTTAAACAGTAAAACAGCAGCTATTAGTGCAATACTCAGAATCAGAGATTGACGGATGCACTCACATACAGCGAAAAGGAAGGTAAGCACCTTCTCATGAAACAAGCACAACATTCTCACAGGAAGACTATGTCCTATTATTTTACTATCTACAGCTGTATCTTTGGATTCAGCATGAGTTAGAGAGAGAAGATATAACAAAAAACTTTATTTCCATTCAAAATTGTGGGCTCTTCTTTCTTTCTTCCTGTGTCCCTATTTGTTCATATCCAGAGGATTCTTTCACACCTCAATCTCTCTCATTTCTCATTTCTTTCACTAGACAACATATTTCTTATTTGCCTAAAAAAAACTGAAGAATGACTGTGGAAGACTTTTCCTAAGGAAGAATTTTAATACACACAAATTTCTCAGATTTCTTTGCTGGCCTATCTGATTAGAGCATCCTGCCCCTCTTCCCCCAAAAAGTTTCCCTAAAATGTCAAATATACTCAATTGAAAATAATTTGAAGAAATTGACATCCATTATCCAAGAGCAGATAAAATATCCTCAAATGTCTCCAAACTAAGTTTGTGAAATCCCTTCCTAAAAAGAAACACTTAAATCTTTTTCCTCTTTGAGCTCCAACATTAACAAGCAAAAAAACATCTACTAAAAGAAAAAAAACAAACTGTGTTTCAACAGGCTATGATAAAACTGTGAGAAACAGTATCAGCTCATAAAATTTAATAAACATACAATAAAACTGTTAAATGAAATAAAATAATAAGTAGCATGACTAATATTTTTCATAGTAGCAGACATATAAAATGTTATGTTAAAGAAGGTGATATTCTTTGAGCTTTCTTTCAACTGTAAAAATTCTATAGTTTTAGTACACATGAAGGTACAGTGCCTGCTGTCTGTGATAGGATGATGACACACTGGGCAGAGTACAGACAGGTAACAAGTTGGATACCACCAGGCCTTGAATGGAATCCTAGATGCAACTCCTAACTTGAGCAAACTCCTTCATCTCTGAATCTTTATTTCCTCACCTTAAAATTCAGTTGGTCCAACCAACTGCCTCGGTAGGTGATTTGGGGGATTAAACAAGGCAATATGAATGTGAAGCAATTATGAACTGCCTAGGATATACTTAAACAGTAAAACAGCAGCTATTAGTGCAATACTCAGAATCAGAGATTGACGGATGCACTCACATACAGCGAAAAGGAAGGTAAGCACCTTCTCATGAAACAAGCACAACATTCTCACAGGAAGACTATGTCCTATTATTTTACTATCTACAGCTGTATCTTTGGATTCAGCATGAGTTAGAGAGAAGATATAACAAAAAACTTTATTTCCATTCAAAATTGTGGGCTCTTCTTTCTTTCTTCCTGTGTCCCTATTTGTTCATATCCAGAGGATTCTTTCACACCTCAATCTCTCTCATTTCTCATTTCTTTCACTAGACAACATATTTCTTATTTGCCTAAAAAAAACTGAAGAATGACTGTGGAAGACTTTTCCTAAGGAAGAATTTTAATACACACAAATTTCTCAGATTTCTTTGCTGGCCTATCTGATTAGAGCATCCTGCCCCTCTTCCCCCAAAAAGTTTCCCTAAAATGTCAAATATACTCAATTGAAAATAATTTGAAGAAATTGACATCCATTATCCAAGAGCAGATAAAATATCCTCAAATGTCTCCAAACTAAGTTTGTGAAATCCCTTCCTAAAAAGAAACACTTAAATCTTTTTCCTCTTTGAGCTCCAACATTAACAAGCAAAAAAACATCTACTAAAAGAAAAAAAACAAACTGTGTTTCAACAGGCTATGATAAAACTGTGAGAAACAGTATCAGCTCATAAAATTTAATAAACATACAATAAAACTGTTAAATGAAATAAAATAATAAGTAGCATGACTAATATTTTTCATAGTAGCAGACATATAAAATGTTATGTTAAAGATGGCATATATGAAAGTTTTCAGTCATATTTTCCTTGGAATTTTGATGAAATGGCATTAAAAATTGTAATACCTTCAGTTGAATTTATCCCTAAGTTTCAAAATTCCTAAAGCTCACAGTAAAGAACATACTTTCTCTTCCTGCTCTCCAAAATCCTCATGAACCAACAGTAACTAACTTTTTTTTTTTTTTTTAAGATTTATTTATTTATTTATTTTGGGCAAGGGTCAGATTGGGGAGGGAGGGGAGTGGGCGGGCCACTTCTATTGGTCTTTTCGTTTCTCTATTTTCATCCGTCTTTGTTCTTTGGTTCCTGTGGGCCTCCCATCGCGGTGGCATCTGTCGTTTCAGAGCACCGGCTTTGGGCGCATGCGCTCCAGAGCTCCGGCTCGGTAATTGGACATATCGGTCCAGCCGCTCCGTGGCACGTGGGATCTTCCCAGGCCAGGGATCGAACCGGCACCCCTTGCACTACAAGGTGGTGTCCTTACCCACTGGACCACCAGGGGAAGCCCAGTAACTAACTTTAATTTTATGTTTTCTCACTGTTCTTGCTCATTCTCTTGAGCAGAAATTAATTAGCAGTGATATGGGCAAAAGAAAGAAGGGAAAAAAAGGTCAAAACCAATTCACTCTGAATAAACAGGCTGTAACTGATAGTTGGCAGCATTCACATTTAGTCAGTGAAAAAACCAACGTGAGTTCTACAAGCTTTCATGGAAAGGCAGTTGAGAAGACAGTGCCATACCAGGAGTATCATCCATGAAAAAAAATGGCTAAACGGGACCTAGAGGGGTCAGTCAGTCTGTGCCATGATCAGTCTTTTCAAGAGATGATCAAATGAGTACTATGAAGAGGTGATCTGAATAACCAGTCAACTTGGAATAATCCATGTAAGGATCCCATTCTACTTTCTATGCCCACGTCTGCAACAAAAGAAATAGGTTTTCAATATATCCAATAAGATTTAGACAGAATAAATATTATTACCACTATCTTTATCAGCATTACTACCATGTCAACAACCATTTACTGGGTGGGCGTGGATGGCGGAAAATTGTGTGGAAAATTTTGTCATGATTTCATTTAATACTCAAGAGAAGCAGATGAGCAAACCAAAGCACACAGAGCAAGCAAAAGGAGGGCAGACGAGGAAATCACATCTAGTTTTGTTTGACTGTAAAACCCAATCTCGAGCTTCCCTGGTGGTCCAGTGGGTAAGGACACTGCCTTGCAGTGCAAGGGGCACTGGTTCGATCCCTGGCCTGGGAAGATCCCATGTGCCGTGGTGCGGAAGGACCAAGGTGTCCAACTACCTAGCCGGAGCTCTGGAGTGCATGCGCCCAGAGCCAGTGCTCTGCGACAAGAGGGGCCAATGCAATGGGAGGACCACACAGGCCAAAGAACAAAGATGCAAACAAATGAAAGACCAATAGAAGTGGCAAAAAAAAAAAAAAAAATTCAATCTCTTTACCTTAAAAAACTAAAAACAGAAGCACCATATGACCCAGCAATCCCATTATTAGGCATATAGCCTGATGAAATAAAAATTGAAAGAGACACCGGTACCCCAATGCTCATGCAAAACTGTATACAATAGCTAGAACGTGGAAGCAACTTAGATGTCCATTGACGAATGAATGGATAAAGAGGCTATGGTACATATACACAATGGAATATTTCTCAGCCATAAATATTAATGCAGAAGAATCAGGCCTAATGAGGTGGATGAATCTAGAACCTATTATACGAAGTGAAGTAAGTCAAAAAGAAAAGGACAAATACAGTATACTAACACATATATATGGAATCTAGTAAGATGGTACCGATAAATGCACACGCAGAACAGCGATGGAGAAACAGACTTAGAGAGCAGACCTATTGTCATTGGGGGAAGGGAGAGAGGTATGGAAAGAGCAACAAGGAAACCTACACTATCATATGTAGTAGAGATTACCACTGTGATTAAGCTGTAAGACTAAGGGAACCTACATGGGGACTAAGCATCAACCTGGAGGGGCGGGAAGGGGGAAAAGGGAGTGAGGGCTCAGGGGAGAGGGGTCAGGGATACACCTATGACTGGGGATTATGTATACCTGTAAACAAGAAAATTCTGTAAAAATGTATAACAATAGCTTCGCAGTACCCCTGAAGCTAATGCAACATTGTAAAAACAAATATACCCCAATTAAAAAAACAAACAATCTTTTAAACACTGTATTTATCCTCCACCCAGAAACCAAGTTGGTTCAAGGAAAGATACTCAAAAGTCAATGAATTCCGCAATAAGGAAACTATGCAGGATACAACAACAGAGAGTACTGAAATGTGGGGCCTTGATAGAGTGTTCATAATCATGAGATGTAAGCAGAGCTTTGATGCATCTAAATGAAATAAAAATATTATTTCAAAAATATAAAAAATAAAGATATAAAATACAAATGAAAGAATATAAAAGTTTATTTAAAGCTGGAATTTATCCATAGTCACAGCAAGTTCTAATATAATTTCAAAGTCTTGACAAAACATTAATCCAGTATTTTCCACTTCCTCAAAAACTGTCTACCCTTTGTAGTCACATACAATTTATTTTGTCCACTTCAAATTCTATCTCAGGACTTAATTCCTCACTGAAGCTACCCTTCCACATTTCCAACTATCTGCAGAATACTTTCTAGTATTATAGGAATCTCGAACTCAACATATAAGTAAGATCATCCTTGCTCCAAAAGCACTTCTTCCTCCTGAATTTCTTATTTCCACCGAGGCATGGACTTCCTGCCAGTTACCCAGACTCAAAATGTTAGCAGCATTCTTGACTCTGCTTCCTCCTTTTCTCTCAAATAACAGCATACATTCAATGAACTCCTATTGCATAGAGTCTCACTCCTTGGTGCATTTAAAATCTTCCCGTGATGATTTGGGTCCTCGCTGCCTCTTGCAATTTCTTCCCAATTAATCTTGACTTTCCTGCTTTCCATCTCCAAGGCAACCATTATCTCAACTTGACATTCCCTCCTCTGTGCTATGTCTTCTCTCTGATACCCTAGCGCTTTGCACAAGTCCTTCCCAGAGTCAGGGGACTAAGCATCAACCTGGAGGGGCGGGAAGGGGGAAAAGGGAGTGAGGGCTCAGGGGAGAGGGGTCAGGGATACACCTATGACTGGGGATTATGTATACCTGTAAACAAGAAAATTCTGTAAAAATGTATAACAATAGCTTCGCAGTACCCCTGAAGCTAATGCAACATTGTAAAAACAAATATACCCCAATTAAAAAAACAAACAATCTTTTAAACACTGTATTTATCCTCCACCCAGAAACCAAGTTGGTTCAAGGAAAGATACTCAAAAGTCAATGAATTCCGCAATAAGGAAACTATGCAGGATACAACAACAGAGAGTACTGAAATGTGGGGCCTTGATAGAGTGTTCATAATCATGAGATGTAAGCAGAGCTTTGATGCATCTAAATGAAATAAAAATATTATTTCAAAAATATAAAAAATAAAGATATAAAATACAAATGAAAGAATATAAAAGTTTATTTAAAGCTGGAATTTATCCATAGTCACAGCAAGTTCTAATATAATTTCAAAGTCTTGACAAAACATTAATCCAGTATTTTCCACTTCCTCAAAAACTGTCTACCCTTTGTAGTCACATACAATTTATTTTGTCCACTTCAAATTCTATCTCAGGACTTAATTCCTCACTGAAGCTACCCTTCCACATTTCCAACTATCTGCAGAATACTTTCTAGTATTATAGGAATCTCGAACTCAACATATAAGTAAGATCATCCTTGCTCCAAAAGCACTTCTTCCTCCTGAATTTCTTATTTCCACCGAGGCATGGACTTCCTGCCAGTTACCCAGACTCAAAATGTTAGCAGCATTCTTGACTCTGCTTCCTCCTTTTCTCTCAAATAACAGCATACATTCAATGAACTCCTATTGCATAGAGTCTCACTCCTTGGTGCATTTAAAATCTTCCCGTGATGATTTGGGTCCTCGCTGCCTCTTGCAATTTCTTCCCAATTAATCTTGACTTTCCTGCTTTCCATCTCCAAGGCAACCATTATCTCAACTTGACATTCCCTCCCTCTGTGCTGGAACTATGTCTTCTCTCTGATACCCTTGCAGCGCTTTGCACAAGTCCTTCCCAGAGTCAGCGGTGAAAGATTTTTTATATTAAAATGAATCCTCTCTAATATGCAGCCACTGAAATTCAGTTACACTTTGAGATCATGCCTGTGAAACCACTGCAGTTCAACAACTTTGAGATGGGGAAGCAACCTCAAAGAAGTCAGAAGGTTTTTTTTCTTTAAGTCATTGATTTTTAATTTGTTTATTTATTATTTTTTTATTTTAAGGATAAGAGTGATGACTTCCAAGCTTGTATTACATTTTGGAAATTAAACCAAATTCATCCATGGGGCTGTTTTTTCTTTTTCTTTTTCCCCATCATGCCTCTTTTTTATTTATATTTATTTTTCATCCATCTTTTATTCTTTGGCATGTACGGGCCTCCCATTGCAGTGGCATCTCAGTGCAGAGCACATGCACTCCAGAGCACTGGCTCATAATTGGACACACAGGTCCAGCTACTCCATGGCATGGGGGATCTCCCCGGGCCAGGGATCGAACTAGTGTCCCTTGCACTGCAAGGCAGACTCCTTAACCACTGGACCACCAGGGAAACCCGAAGTCAGAAGTTTTACGTGGGTCCAAGGAAATTATTCTGAAAATTTAAACTGACATTACTGCTACACAGGAAGTCTACAACATGGTCTGTATTCTTCTAGATGACACAAGTATCTCATTAATATATTATTTCCATTCACATATCATTCAAGACCCTTGTTTTTCTGCCTGGAAAAGGAACTGAGTAAATACTAAATTTCTGCAGAATACTTCTTTTCGAACTCAACATATAAGTAAGATCATCCTTGCTCCAAAAGCACTTCTTCCTCCTGAATTTCTTATTTCCACCGAGGCATGGACTTCCTGCCAGTTACCCAGACTCAAAATGTTAGCAGCATTCTTGACTCTGCTTCCTCCTTTTCTCTCAAATAACAGCATACATTCAATGAACTCCTATTGCATAGAGTCTCACTCCTTGGTGCATTTAAAATCTTCCCGTGATGATTTGGGTCCTCGCTGCCTCTTGCAATTTCTTCCCAATTAATCTTGACTTTCCTGCTTTCCATCTCCAAGGCAACCATTATCTCAACTTGACATTCCCTCCCTCTGTGCTGGAACTATGTCTTCTCTCTGATACCCTTGCAGCGCTTTGCACAAGTCCTTCCCAGAGTCAGCGGTGAAAGATTTTTTATATTAAAATGAATCCTCTCTAATATGCAGCCACTGAAATTCAGTTACACTTTGAGATCATGCCTGTGAAACCACTGCAGTTCAACAACTTTGAGATGGGGAAGCAACCTCAAAGAAGTCAGAAGGTTTTTCTTTAAGTCATTGATTTTTAATTTGTTTATTTATTATTTTTTTATTTTAAGGATAAGAGTGATGACTTCCAAGCTTGTATTACATTTTGGAAATTAAACCAAATTCATCCATGGGGCTGTTTTTTCTTTTTCTTTTTCCCCATCATGCCTCTTTTTTATTTATATTTATTTTTCATCCATCTTTTATTCTTTGGCATGTACGGGCCTCCCATTGCAGTGGCATCTCAGTGCAGAGCACATGCACTCCAGAGCACTGGCTCATAATTGGACACACAGGTCCAGCTACTCCATGGCATGGGGGATCTCCCCGGGCCAGGGATCGAACTAGTGTCCCTTGCACTGCAAGGCAGACTCCTTAACCACTGGACCACCAGGGAAACCCGAAGTCAGAAGTTTTACGTGGGTCCAAGGAAATTATTCTGAAAATTTAAACTGACATTACTGCTACACAGGAAGTCTACAACATGGTCTGTATTCTTCTAGATGACACAAGTATCTCATTAATATATTATTTCCATTCACATATCATTCAAGACTGTCTCTGCCTTGGAAAAAGAAAGAAATGAGTTTTACTGTACAGTCGACTTCTGGTACACTAGTAGATGATGCCAAGGTAACTGGTACTGGTGTAACTCACTTCTAAGGTGTTATGATAGATCTCAATATGGGGACTGCTAATTATTAAAAAAAAAAAAAAAAAAGGAAAGCAGACCAGAAAAAAAAGGACAGAAAGAGAGAGAGAAGGGGAATTCCCTGGTGGTCCAGTGGGTAGGACTCCACACTTTCACATTGGTTCTATCCCTGGGCAGAGAACTAAGATACCACAAGTTGCATAACATGGCCAAAAATCAAAGTAAAAAAAATTAAAAAGAGAAATATGGAAGCAGACTCTAAACCATAGCTTACAATAAGGAGTATATATGTTCTTAGTCGCTCAGTCTAAGCATGTTTGACTCTGTAACCTTTTGGATTGTAGCCTATCAGGTGACTCTGTCCATAGAATTTTTCAGGCAAGAATAGTGGAGTAGGTTTCCATTCTCTCCTCGATGGGATTTTCCTGACCAAGGGATCGAACCCACATTTCCTGTATCTCCTGCATTGCATGCAGATTCTTTACCCACTGAGCTATCAGGGAAGCTTATAATAAGAGGAGCAAACAATTTTGCTACATACAAATACATTTTTTTACATAAAGATTTTTAATATTATTCTTGTTCCACTGTGTATTTACCTTTGGCAAATGCCTGTCCTTCAGCATGTCACTCCCAAAATGGGTTTAAAAGTACTAGAGGACAGTAGTTAAGACCCAAAGAAGACTGAACACACAGCCTTAACTAGCACTCTGTAGAGTGGTGCTTAGATTAAAGGAATTACCTTGTAATACAAAGAATCAGAAAACAAAGAAGATTGAGTATCAACAATAGCAAAATAATCTAGACGATGTGTACACAGAATAATCAATAACAGGAATATCCACAAGGCACACTGAGGTCCTCAGATTGAGGAACTCCTATTTTATGGCATCATGTTGAAGTGCTCAGAAGAGGTGACCTGGGATGAGTTCTCAATCTGTTAGACAGGAAAGTCCTTAATGGCCTAAAAATGAACACCTGCTCCCGCCTTCACTCTCCCCGCCACCTCTCTGGGTCTCACCTCCCAGTGCACGTCCATCCTCACTCAGGACCAACCAAGCCACAGGAGCCTGCTTCCTGTCCCTGAAGTGACCCAGTCTCCTTCCCGTTCCTTTCCACCCACCTGCCTTTATGTTTTCCCCTCATAGAGCCACATGAAATTTCTGCTCATGCTCAAAAGTCCATTTTCAAAGAGCCCATTTTAACCACTCAAATTAAAACTGCAAGCTGTTCCTGGTGCAGATAAAGGAGTTTGCAGGTGAAGGTATATCGGATCTCTCTTTGGAAGAATGAGAAACAGCCCTTCAACAGGCTCAGGAAGAAAAACACAAACTTCAGATGTCTGTCCCAGGCATCCTTAATCCACATGAAATTCCAGAAGAAATGTGTGATTAAAATCAGAAGTCATGCTGTTTTTTTTTTTTTTCCTCTGCAACTCTTGTTAGCAGAGGAAACCACCAGGATATTTATTGACCAAAAAGATGCCAATCTGTAAATTAAAATGTCACCTAGTGGCCCTTTTGCTTATGTTTTTTGTATAAGAAATATTCTGTGAAATAACCTTCCATTGTTAAAGCTTTTCTAAAAAAACAAAAAACTGCAAGCTGACTCCTTGCCCTAACAGTACTAAGAATGTTTATCCTGCTCAATTGGTTCATAATTATCATCCTTGAATATAATAACTACAGAATCCACCTGTGCTTTATGTTTATCATTTATTGTCCACTCTTGTCCTCCGACCCCCACAGCTATCCCACATCCACTGGAATGTAGATTCCACCAGGGCAAGGAACTGAACCTGCTTTATTCACGGACTCATCCCCAATGGCTAGAAAATGGTGTAGCAGATACTAAAAGTTCAATCAATACTTGCAATACTGATTAAATGAATGTATTAGTCATAGAACTGTTATGAAGAGTTACAGGGTATTTTTATGAAACACTCATCGCTCATATTATAACACTGTTCTAGGTTCCTATGGGTAAAAACGGAAATAACAGACAAGAGTCCCTGACTTTAAACAATTTGTTTCAAAACTGCCTCAGAGGTTATACTAGGGCAACGGATGCCACACCCACTTTATCTAGTCACCCACTTCCTCCAGCATCTGTTACACGCCTGCCTATATGCAAACGTTTACAACAGAACGGAAACAGAGTGAGGGTCAGTATGTGTTTAGATACATTTGTTGTCAAGTGTTTAGATCACCAAGTGAACCAACCAGTTGATACATTTTTAATAAACAAGTAACTTGAAATGTAAACATTTACAATGAATTGTAATATACAGATTGCTTAAACGAAAACACTCAATATAGTTGTTTCAGCTTTTAAGAAATTCTAGTTCTGTCAAAAATACATAAGGTGCCAGTAAATGAGGTCAAGGTCCTAGCCTTCCTTCATTCTTAAACTAGAAGGAAAGTATAGCAAATCGTTATTAAGATATTGTGTGTGCAATATGACTTTAGCATGACTAAAGCTTGTGATGGGTTAAATCCCTAGAAATTCTATAACCTCTGTGAAGTACTATAGAAGGAAGAAGAGAGGAAGGGAGGGAGGAAGAAGAAAGAAAAACAGACATACCAACAGAGAGAAGAAAGCAGAGATCTGCCACCCAACCTGGTCTTTGGAAGGTGAAATGTTCATTTTACCTAAGCAGACTGTGTGGAGTATCTTTAAATATGTTTTAAGGAAACAAGTGTTGAGGTGTGCTGTTTCTACGATTGGAAAAAAAAACGGGGAAAATGGTCAAAATAAAGGCTACTAAGAATGTTTAATCCTGCTCAATTGGTTCATAATTATCATCCTTGAATATAATAACTACAGAATCCACCTGTGCTTTATGTTTATCATTTATTGTCCACTCTTGTCCTCCGACCCCCACAGCTATCCCACATCCACTGGAATGTAGATTCCACCAGGGCAAGGAACTGAACCTGCTTTATTCACGGACTCATCCCCAATGGCTAGAAAATGGTGTAGCAGATACTAAAAGTTCAATCAATACTTGCAATACTGATTAAATGAATGTATTAGTCATAGAACTGTTATGAAGAGTTACAGGGTATTTTTATGAAACACTCATCGCTCATATTATAACACTGTTCTAGGTTCCTATGGGTAAAAACGGAAATAACAGACAAGAGTCCCTGACTTTAAACAATTTGTTTCAAAACTGCCTCAGAGGTTATACTAGGGCAACGGATGCCACACCCACTTTATCTAGTCACCCACTTCCTCCAGCATCTGTTACACGCCTGCCTATATGCAAACGTTTACAACAGAACGGAAACAGAGTGAGGGTCAGTATGTGTTTAGATACATTTGTTGTCAAGTGTTTAGATCACCAAGTGAACCAACCAGTTGATACATTTTTAATAAACAAGTAACTTGAAATGTAAACATTTACAATGAATTGTAATATACAGATTGCTTAAACGAAAACACTCAATATAGTTGTTTCAGCTTTTTAAGAAATTCTAGTTCTGTCAAAAATACATAAGGTGCCAGTAAATGAGGTCAAGGTCCTAGCCTTCCTTCATTCTTAAACTAGAAGGAAAGTATAGCAAATCGTTATTAAGATATTGTGTGTGCAATATGACTTTAGCATGACTAAAGCTTGTGATGGGTTAAATCCCTAGAAATTCTATAACCTCTGTGAAGTACTATAGAAGGAAGAAGAGAGGAAGGGAGGGAGGAAGAAGAAAGAAAAACAGACATACCAACAGAGAGAAGAAAGCAGAGATCTGCCACCCAACCTGGTCTTTGGAAGGTGAAATGTTCATTTTACCTAAGCAGACTGTGTGGAGTATCTTTAAATATGTTTTAAGGAAACAAGTGTTGAGGTGTGCTGTTTCTACTATTGGAAACAAACGAAACTACATGTGAGAGAAATTGGTCAAAAATAAAGGCCACCCTTGCAAAGTAAAAGGAAATAATCATAAACTGGGTAATCATCCCATTACTCAAAATAGGGTCATTGTTCTTAGTAGACAAAAGAGGAAACATCCAGTAGTACCATTAGTAATGCTGTATGTTGTAAACCAAACTAACTAAAATGAGGAGGCATAGGATGCAGCACTGCACCACGCAGGTTCTGTGTGCCAGGCTCCTATCTGCAACACCCAGCACTTGGATGTACCTATCTCATCAGATCAGCCGCTTTTCTTTATCCTCTCTATCTGGAGAAAAACAAATACAACGCAAGTATATGTATTCCTAGCATCCTGCAGGGTAGAATGAGGGTGCACATTAGGTGCTGAACAGACAATATTCTGGATGGCTACAAAGTTTCTGTAAGGCTATTTCTCAGTGAGTAAATGATCCCCTCTGAATTTTCCTGAAGCCTTGCAAACCCATCACTTTTGAAAGATATTGCTGTTAAGAATTCAACTGGTGCTTAATTAAGGAAAAGGATCTGTCTTAGGAGCCAACAACTAGCTGTCTTATTCAGAACTGTGATTCTACCTCCCAAACTTCTTCAGTTCCTCTACTTTCCCTCCTTTCTTCTCACACTCCAGCCAGAACACAGAAGCAATAAATATGACTCCTCTCACACAACCTGCAGCTGTTAACAGCTCTGTACCATTCTGTAGGACATCAAAAAACATCTCAAGAATCTCCTTAAGTGCTGACGAAACTTGCCTGAATTACCCACACTACCTCCCCCTCCACATTCCTTAGGCCTTACTTGTTTTCCTGACTGTTGGATGGAAGGGGATGGATAGTTTAAAAAAGACAAAAAAAAATCTACAGGTTGAGACATGGAGAACCTCTAGTCAAAAATAAGTACATAATTGTAAAAGTGGGTAGCCAGTTCAAAGAATAACTCAACTAATTCATACATTTGATAAAATTATGTGCAAGCCAACAATAACTTGGAACTCTCTTTAGACATTCACCCACAAGCAACATCTGCCCTTTCCCTCAACCCCACAATGCTTCTACAGAAAGTCTGAAAACCTTTCTCTCACAGACTCAATGAAAATAGCCACAGAATTAAGTGCATCATGCATGCAAACTATGGCGTTCCTTATTTTCCCCACTTGAATCCATTAAAAATTCCTTTCAAAAGGTTTATATCTAGTAACTATGCAATTAATTAATCGTTACTGCTTTATGAATTAAAACTTTTTATAATATCCTTTATATACATTATTTTCTCTCCAATTTCAGAAGGCAATATGACTTCTTCATATTAAAATTTCTCAAGAAAAAAAAAAAAGTGTTACCAGTAAAAACGTTTTAAGTTCACTTAAAAATACTTTGGCTAAGAAGAAAAAAGTTCTAAAACAACCCCAGGTTGTTCCACTGGGCAAAGACTTCACCATAGAATTCCTTGAGTTTCCTTACATAATTCTAGATCAAGAGGAACAGACCGCAGACGCTACACACTACCAGCCTGACAATATGTTAACAGTGTTTTATTAAGAAGATAACAGTACCAGAAAAGGATTCCCAACAAGATGATGCCAACTGTTTAAATATTCCTCGAAATCATCCCAAATGATTTATTATGATCAGTGTGTGTCAATGGTAGATCAGGCACGTATAAGAAATAGGTCCTATGCTAGTTCTTTGAAGTGAACTACCTCACTTAATTCTCACAATAATACCATGATTTTAGGTTCTAGTTTTCCCTTTCAACAGATGAGAAGACATGAGCTAAAAAAGGTTAAAAAACAGCTCAGAGTCAACTGTCAGGCTCAGAATCCAAGAAATGTTTTCTTCTGTTTTGTTTTTTTTCAGATTCTAAAATTTATGTTAATTGCCATTCAACAAAGTGCCTCAATGGACTTAAAGGCTCATCTCATTCCTCTGATAGTTAAATGTGTTACATAGGAGCTAAACTTATCCTCTTAAAAGGTAATTTTAAGTCATGACTTTTGATGACTTCTGACACACTTAAATAAAATCCCAACTCCTAGCAATAGGCTAACCCCTGAACTTGGCTCAAAATACCTTTGAAAATGCGAATCATATTTTCACCTCCCGGCTTTTGGACTTTCTATCCTTCAGGTCTCAGCAAAACTGTTACCTCCTTAAAGGTGTCTTCCTTGACAACCTAATCAAAATAAGTGGCCCCATTCACACATCCTGCCACTAGCTTGGTTTCTGACTGCACTTACTCCTAACTTTTTGTCTCCTGTGTAATCTAGAGAAAATAACCATTTTATTTTCATCATGAACGTCCCAATGAATGGAGACCAAGGCAATTTGTTTTAAATGATATACTTAAAACATAATACTCAAGAAACTACAAATAATGTGTTTGTTGAGAGTCTTGATCTCTAACAGCATATTTGGATGCCCACACATTACACCTGAATTGAATGAAACAGTGAAGAGAAATTATCTTGGAGATGTATCTGCTTCTTTATTTATTATTTACCTCTTCCTAACTAAAATACAAATGCCCCGAGAGGAGAGACCCACTCGTCTTGCTCAGTACCTACAACAGTGTCACACCCACAGAGAGAGTGAGCTCAGTAAATATTTTTTAAATGAATGACTGAACTCTAGATGCCACAGTGACATATACATAGCTATATACAGGCCTGACCCTTAAAAGTGTTCAGTCTACAATGAGACAGCTACACAAGGTGAAGTGTTTTAAGTGCCGTAAGAGAAATAAAAACAAAATATTTTGTGGTTTCAAAATAGAAAGTATTAAAAGTCATAAAATATAATATTAAAAACTACTTATAATTTCATCAATAAAAGGGAGGAAGGTAAATTAATGAGGGGATAGGCAAGAACATGAACACACACACACACGCGCACACACACACTCTCTCTCTCTCTCTCTCACTCACTCATGTTATTCCTTAGAGCGGAAATGCTCCGTTAGGTCACGGCTTGGAAGATATAAACATCATTGAAATTCAAAAGCAGTTCTGAAAAGAGGATGCCTCAATTGGTATGCAAGAGATGTTTCCTCTCCCTGAATACATTATGAACTTGCAGCATGCTAATATGCCATGCTATCATAAGCACCAGATGGGACAGTAGGCAGTACATGTCCCATCAAACCTCAAGAAGATGTATTAATGTTCATGCTCTTTAAAAAAAAAAAAATCCTTTGCCTGTGTCCCTAGACTTCCACATTTCTTAGCATTCAGTTACTTTCTCTCAAAGCACAGTCCTCCAGGGCTGCTCCTCTTCACCAGATGGTGTCAGGAATCATTTCAATCTATTTTATCACAGGAGGCAAAGGCCACAAAGCGTGTCAGACTGCGCTTACTGAAGGCGCACCAAGCACAAAAGAGAACAACAGCAGATATAGGAGATGTAAGAAATAAATTTTCTCCAGGCACTACTCATGAAATGTTTGCAATTACGGTGAACCCTTATTTACATTCAACACAGAGAAAAATAAAGCAATACATTTACATATCTAAATTTCCTAGATTACTGATATGATTGTGAAATTGAGATCTACCTAAATATTCTCTAAAGATGATCAAGCTAAGCACACAAAATTTTAAACAATCAGAGATGGCCTCAAAACAAGGTAAAGGCATAATAAATGGTACCTGTGTGCACTGAAATAGACTCACTTCTTTAAAAGTAACAATCAGAGCAAATAAACATCCTAGAATTGGGTTGAAATGTACCTTCTTTTAACTACCTCATTCAATTCAGGTGCAATATGTGGGCATCCGAATATTCAGTTAGAAACTAGGGCTCTGAACAAAGACATTATTTATAATTTCTTGATTTTCATTTTTAAAGTACATCATTTACGACAAATAAGTTACCTTGATTTCCATTCACTGGGACTTCTATGATAAAAAAAAAAAAAAGATGGTTACTTTCTCTAGACTACCCAAGGAGACTGAAAGTTATGATTTAAAAATCTCTAATTTGATTATGTCTCAGAATTCTTTGAGAGCTTGTTCAAATACAGATTGCTGGGCTACTTCAGAGTTTCGGATTAAGTCTGCAGAGGAGCAGAAAATATGCATTTCCAGTAAGTTCCCTGGTGATGATGATATTGCTGATCCCTGCATCCCGCTTTAAGAACCACTTCATTACATTATTCTATACCATGTTCCCAAAGTGCCCCAAAGACCCTTGGCGAGACTGTAATCCATGCAGAGCATCAGCAATATCCTTGCAAAAACAGAGCCACTCACCTCATAAGCTACAATGACCTTCTATAATTTTGAAAGACACAAATTAAGAAATATACTTACAAAATATGTATTAAATTAGCAAGAATATTCTTCTAAAGTGATACTCCCTGAAATTCAAACCTGTCCTTCTATGCCTTTAAAAGAGTCAATGTCCATGTTGAAACAAATATAAGAGGACAAACTTATTCAAAGAAAGTTTCACTATTATAAGAATATACATGTTTTTTAAAAATTATATATCAAGCACTACATGAATTATTTTAGTGATCTCTCTTTATGATACACATTATCAGCCTATCAAGCTGCTATTCATCTAAGATTATTGGTAGAAGAAACTGTTGATGGAATTTACTGTGTAACTGAAAAGATGAAAATATTTTATTCATATTTGTCTTTTGCTAGAATCTTGGGCTTCCCAGAGTCAGGAAGGTAGTCTGGAGTAGGAAATGGCTAACCACTCCAGTATGCTTGCTTGGAAAATTCCATGGATAGAGGAGCCTGGCAGGCTACAATCCCTGGGGTCGCAAGAGTGGGACACGAATGAGTGAGTGAGCACACAGAATCTTACTCATGTCTGCTGGAACACTGACACCTTACACATCCTCCCAAACCACATGCAAGTGCCCAAGTCGAGGGAGGGCCAATTTCCCCAAATATTACAACTGTCAAAACCCCTGGACTTTGAAGTGTTACGTATTGTTTCATACTTTTAGTATGTATGATCATGATAAATTGTCAGATTTATAATACATGCATTTTTAAGTTTCAAATACAGATTGCTGGGCTACTTCAGAGTTTCGGATTAAGTCTGCAGAGGAGCAGAAAATATGCATTTCCAGTAAGTTCCCTGGTGATGATGATATTGCTGATCCCTGCATCCCGCTTTAAGAACCACTTCATTACATTATTCTATACCATGTTCCCAAAGTGCCCCAAAGACCCTTGGCGAGACTGTAATCCATGCAGAGCATCAGCAATATCCTTGCAAAAACAGAGCCACTCACCTCATAAGCTACAATGACCTTCTATAATTTTGAAAGACACAAATTAAGAAATATACTTACAAAATATGTATTAAATTAGCAAGAATATTCTTCTAAAGTGATACTCCCTGAAATTCAAACCTGTCCTTCTATGCCTTTAAAAGAGTCAATGTCCATGTTGAAACAAATATAAGAGGACAAACTTATTCAAAGAAAGTTTCACTATTATAAGAATATACATGTTTTTTAAAAATTATATATCAAGCACTACATGAATTATTTTAGTGATCTCTCTTTATGATACACATTATCAGCCTATCAAGCTGCTATTCATCTAAGATTATTGGTAGAAGAAACTGTTGATGGAATTTACTGTGTAACTGAAAAGATGAAAATATTTTATTCATATTTGTCTTTTGCTAGAATCTTGGGCTTCCCAGAGTCAGGAAGGTAGTCTGGAGTAGGAAATGGCTAACCACTCCAGTATGCTTGCTTGGAAAATTCCATGGATAGAGGAGCCTGGCAGGCTACAATCCCTGGGGTCGCAAGAGTGGGACACGAATGAGTGAGTGAGCACACAGAATCTTACTCATGTCTGCTGGAACACTGACACCTTACACACATCCTCCCAAACCACATGCAAGTGCCCAAGTCGAGGGAGGGCCAATTTCCCCAAATATTACAACTGTCAAAACCCCTGGACTTTGAAGTGTTACGTATTGTTTCATACTTTTAGTATGTATGATCATGATAAATTGTCAGATTTATAATACATGCAATTTTAACTAATATGCAGCCAGCTGCCAAGAAAGCTATATGTTCCAAAAATTAATTTAATTATTTTCATAACTCAAAGAAAATGCCTGGCTATTAAATATCATTTATCAAAAATGTTTATAAGACTTACTTCTTCATTTTTCCATTTGTAATTAACATGCCTTGTGCAGTATTTCTTCCCTTTAAGATCTCTGTGAATCCCAGTCCACCTTTCATCCTCACTTATTCATTAAGCAAACATTTGCTGATTGCTTACTACATGCCAACCTCACATATAGCGTGGAAAGGAATTATTAGAACCAGGCAATCAAGATCTTAATGTAAATGGCAGCTTTATCAAGAAGAGCTAATGACACTTAAAATGTGTCTTGTTTTAAGCAATGAAGAGTCTATATCTTAGAACACATAAAAATTCAGTTATCTTAGCAATATCTCCTACTAAGAGAAACGTGAATCAGTAAGGAGGAAAAGTCTCAGAGTCACCTAAAATGACTCCACAAATTAAAACTGCCACTAATTAATATCTGGGGGAAAACAAAACAGAACAAGATAAACTTCAAATTTCCACTTGAGCATTCACTTCACTATTTCACTCACCATTCTCGGTTTGGTTATATGGTTTTCAAGCTAGCAAGTTACTGGAATGGGTAGAAGTGTGGGCACATGAACAGAAAGAAGGTAGGCAGAAGACAGAGAAAATTCTATCAACTGCAGACAAAATTCACAAGCACAACACCCTAGAGCCCTTCTGTGTGATTGAAAAACTACCCTTGATTTTTTAAGTCCGGATTGACTTTTAATAAGTACTGCTTATATATAAAATTGCTGTATTCTGCATTTTAAGGAGACACAGCATGCTTGCAATCATAAATACTACCACCATACTGCAAAACAAAAGTCAGCAAGGCAGAAAAATTGTTTCCAAGACAGGGGAAGTGAAGCTCAGGCAGACACTAAAATGACTTACTTGTTTCCGTTCATATCCTAAGTGGAAGAACCTTGACACATACCCAGGAATTGACATTCCTGATGCCCTGGTGTTTTCTGGCCTCATAAGCACAATAAATTCACTGTTTATAATATAAATTCAAGTCATAAGAAAAAGATAAAACATGTTCTGCACAAACTGACTAAGAACATAGCTAAGTATAAAGACAAAGGCCATTCAAAATAACTGGCTGACAGGTACAGAAATTTTGAACAAGCAAATGGAAGCAACTCTGTGGCTTAACGAGACACCCTTCTGCTCTCTGGAAAACAAACAAACAAAAAATGATTGAATTCTCCAAGAAATCTTAAGAAAAATTTAACATTACACTGACAGGCTTTACCCACAGAGCATAAGAGTAAAATGTACCAAAGTACCAAAAGTTTTATCCTCCGAATATATGAGTATAATGCAAATAAAAATGAAAATAAGTAGAGAGAAGTTTTTCACCTGGGAAATTACAATACTTGCCCAAAACAACAGGGAGTTAGTAGATTCACAGATTTTTAACTAGTTCTCCAGACTCCAAAGGAAGTGCATTAAAAAAAAATAATAATAACAATCAAATAACAAGATTTTAAAAGTTTGGACCAAAAGAGGGAAAAAATTTAAAAAACACCCAGAAAGACAATCCTCTATATAGCAAATAGTTAAATAAACAATAGATAACTTGAAAAAGTTGTGAAAGCTTGATCACATCTACATTTACCATTTTTTTTTTTTTGGATATTTCACGATCAGCAAGCAAGCACTGGTGTATAAGAGAATGCCTGGGTAATTAGAAAATTAGGTTTTACCTCTGGTTTCTATCATTCTTATATTTCATAAAACAATGACAAAGAACATTCCAGATAGTCTGGAAGAAAATAAAGTGTTTTCTAAGGACAAAAATCTTCATTTCGATTCCTTAATGTTCTCCTGTCTCTTAAACTGTCTCACATAACTAATGCTAGAGCAGAAAGAAATGTTAATAGACCTTTCAAATGGTGTGTTACCATAAATGCCGAGAGTGTGTAGGTTCAGATAGAAACATTACAAAGAGGAAACAATGCCTATTTCACACAGAAAGTGTCAGAATCAAGGCCTTTCTTTGTTCCAGTCATATCTTTGTCAGGACACATGTTAAGCATTGCAAATGAAAGAATATATAAATTGTTACCACAGGACCCTCAAATTTTATTAGGCATTTTCCTCCCAATAACTTGAGAATCATTAAACCAAACAAATGCAGAGAAAAGCAGTGAAGTTAAATCATGCAAAGTTCATATGTAAAGCAATGATATGCTTAGTAGTATAACTGTCTTTCCCAAAGTTCTAAATAACTTAGCACCCCATCAAAATCATCCCAGATTATTAAGAATGGTCTGTTTATTTTGTCAAACTTTTTAAGACTCTTGTCAAAGCCATAAACACATGATAAAGACACCCTCTAACATCCCCTCTTTCTAAAGAACATTTCTGCCTATCTAATTACATAGCTCTTAAGGCCAAACTCTTTACAGTATCATGTTCTCATTAGTACTTTCAAATTTACTTGCTTGCATGAGCATCAAAGTATATTGCATGATGTTAATAAGCCACACAGAATTAAAAGAATCCCTCTAATAAAGTGAGACTTTTTACATACTGCACTTATCATTTAGCCTTTAAAAGGGAAATGTGGAAAACAGAAGTGAAATCTTCTAGAGAAAACAGCCCACAATTTTAAAATCAACTGCCTTTTTTTTTTCTTAGAGGGGGAGGGCATGGTGAAAAAGATAATCTGCTTTCCCACAACTTGCTCAGCTTCTGGAAGCAGCCTGTCTGCCTAGAACCTCCTGGAGTGGAACATGGGTACCCAACAGTCTCACTAAAGTGATAAGAAAAAATATCACTACTGATATTTTTACTACACAATATTAACAATGACAAAGAACATTCCAGATAGTCTGGAAGAAAATAAAGTGTTTTCTAAGGACAAAAATCTTCATTTCGATTCCTTAATGTTCTCCTGTCTCTTAAACTGTCTCACATAACTAATGCTAGAGCAGAAAGAAATGTTAATAGACCTTTCAAATGGTGTGTTACCATAAATGCCGAGAGTGTGTAGGTTCAGATAGAAACATTACAAAGAGGAAACAATGCCTATTTCACACAGAAAGTGTCAGAATCAAGGCCTTTCTTTGTTCCAGTCATATCTTTGTCAGGACACATGTTAAGCATTGCAAATGAAAGAATATATAAATTGTTACCACAGGACCCTCAAATTTTATTAGGCATTTTCCTCCCAATAACTTGAGAATCATTAAACCAAACAAATGCAGAGAAAAGCAGTGAAGTTAAATCATGCAAAGTTCATATGTAAAGCAATGATATGCTTAGTAGTATAACTGTCTTTCCCAAAGTTCTAAATAACTTAGCACCCCATCAAAATCATCCCAGATTATTAAGAATGGTCTGTTTATTTTGTCAAACTTTTTAAGACTCTTGTCAAAGCCATAAACACATGATAAAGACACCCTCTAACATCCCCTCTTTCTAAAGAACATTTCTGCCTATCTAATTACATAGCTCTTAAGGCCAAACTCTTTACAGTATCATGTTCTCATTAGTACTTTCAAATTTACTTGCTTGCATGAGCATCAAAGTATATTGCATGATGTTAATAAGCCACACAGAATTAAAAGAATCCCTCTAATAAAGTGAGACTTTTTACATACTGCACTTATCATTTAGCCTTTAAAAGGGAAATGTGGAAAACAGAAGTGAAATCTTCTAGAGAAAACAGCCCACAATTTTAAAATCAACTGCCTTTTTTTTTTCTTAGAGGGGGAGGGCATGGTGAAAAAGATAATCTGCTTTCCCACAACTTGCTCAGCTTCTGGAAGCAGCCTGTCTGCCTAGAACCTCCTGGAGTGGAACATGGGTACCCAACAGTCTCACTAAAGTGATAAGAAAAAATATCACTACTGATATTTTTTACTACACAATATTTAACAATTTTGTTTGTCAAGGCGTTGAAGACATCATTTGATTCCCATTTTTCTACTATGTCAAAACATAGAAAAACATCCACCTGAGGTTCTGATCATCAAAAGATAGCCCAGATTACCTCGATGTCAAAAGCCTAGAGAGATGCTATCTTTGTTACCCTATACAGCTTGGTCAGGGTGTAAATTTACAATTTCTATTAGACTTATCTAAATGATGACATTAATCCCCCATGCCTATTACTCCCATTGTATTCTCTCAAGAGGAGTAGAAACACACAAAAGAAATAACTATCTTCCTAACCTGTTTTATTCAAGATCATTCTTGAGGATTGAAGCTAATGCTTTTCCATTTTTATTTTCCAGCACAGAGAGCTCAACCTTCAAAGAATTTCACCTTTTCAAAGGTTTCCATCTAGTTTTCATTACAAAACACACTCTCATCAAACACAATACATTCACTCTTCCTTAAAAAGAAGAAAACTGGGGGCTTCCCTAGTGGTCCAGTGGGTAAGGACACCGCCTTGCAGTGCAAGGGGCGCCGGTTCGATCCCTGGCCTGGGAAGATCCCACGTGCCGCGGAGCGCTGGACTGACGTGTCCAATTACCGAGCTGGAGCTCTGGAGCGCATGCACCCAGAGTCGGCGCTCTGCAGCGAGAGGCCACTGTGATGGGAGGCCCACATGAGCCAAAAGAACAAAGACGGATGAAAATAGAGAAATGAAAGACCAATAGAAGTGGCCCGCCCGTCCCCCTCCCTCCCCACCCCACCTCCGAAAAGATAAATAAATAAAAATAAATGTTTAAAAAGAAGAAAACCAGGACTTCCCTGGTTGTCCAGTGGTTAAGAATATGCCTGTCAATGCAAGTAACATGGGTTCAGTTCCTGGTTCAGGAAGATTCCACACGCTGCAAGGCAGCTAAGCCAGAAAGCCTGCAAGCCACAACTACTGAGCCCATGTGCTATAACTACTGAAGCCCATGCTCTGCAACAAAAGAAGCCTCCACAACGAGAAGCCTGGGCCCACCACGAATCTCACTAAAGTGATAAGAAAAATATCACTACTGATTTTTTTTACTACACAATATTTAACAATTTTGTTTGTCAAGGCGTTGAAGACATCATTTGATTCCCATTTTTCTACTATGTCAAAACATAGAAAAACATCCACCTGAGGTTCTGATCATCAAAAGATAGCCCAGATTACCTCGATGTCAAAAGCCTAGAGAGATGCTATCTTTGTTACCCTATACAGCTTGGTCAGGGTGTAAATTTACAATTTCTATTAGACTTATCTAAATGATGACATTAATCCCCCATGCCTATTACTCCCATTGTATTCTCTCAAGAGGAGTAGAAACACACAAAAGAAATAACTATCTTCCTAACCTGTTTTATTCAAGATCATTCTTGAGGATTGAAGCTAATGCTTTTCCATTTTTATTTTCCAGCACAGAGAGCTCAACCTTCAAAGAATTTCACCTTTTCAAAGGTTTCCATCTAGTTTTCATTACAAAACACACTCTCATCAAACACAATACATTCACTCTTCCTTAAAAAGAAGAAAACTGGGGGCTTCCCTAGTGGTCCAGTGGGTAAGGACACCGCCTTGCAGTGCAAGGGGCGCCGGTTCGATCCCTGGCCTGGGAAGATCCCACGTGCCGCGGAGCGCTGGACTGACGTGTCCAATTACCGAGCTGGAGCTCTGGAGCGCATGCACCCAGAGTCGGCGCTCTGCAGCGAGAGGCCACTGTGATGGGAGGCCCACATGAGCCAAAAGAACAAAGACGGATGAAAATAGAGAAATGAAAGACCAATAGAAGTGGCCCGCCCGTCCCCCTCCCTCCCCACCCCACCTCCGAAAAGATAAATAAATAAAAATAAATGTTTAAAAAGAAGAAAACCAGGACTTCCCTGGTTGTCCAGTGGTTAAGAATATGCCTGTCAATGCAAGTAACATGGGTTCAGTTCCTGGTTCAGGAAGATTCCACACGCTGCAAGGCAGCTAAGCCAGAAAGCCTGCAAGCCACAACTACTGAGCCCATGTGCTATAACTACTGAAGCCCATGCTCTGCAACAAAAGAAGCCTCCACAACGAGAAGCCTGGGCACCACAACTAGAAGTGCACAGCAATGAAGACCTAGCACAGCCAAAAATAAGCAAATAAATAAATTTAAAAAAAAATAAAAAATCAGTTTACGGACCAAACAGAATCCCTTCGCTGACATTTAAATCTATGTGTCCTCGGGGAAAATGCTTAATGTATCTGATCTTCAGGTTTCAAATATTAATAGATCTCATGGTCACAGAAACCCTTCGCAGAACTGTTAGAATCAGTAAGTATATAAGGTGCTTGGCTTTGGGGCTTGGCATGTATAGGCTTTCAATAAAAGGCTATACTATCAGGGATTTATTTTGTTCAGAGATGGCAGTTATATACTCCCTTTGAGATTAAGAGGATTTCCTGTTTCCTTTGATTGGAACTCTACGGGATGAAAAACATAATTAAGCTAGACATCCTCAGAAAGTACATTTACATTAATATTAATTAATGCAAACAGCTGTTTGAGAAAGCCAGCCAGATAAACCTGCTTCTTGGTCAGGTGTGAAATTCTATTGTTCTCAAGTTATGAGTCATTTAAGTTAATGATGTATTCCACTATATACAGTTAGCTACCAAAGAACCACAGTTGTACACAAAGAAATTGCTTTCAAGAAATACTATACCCAGTGTCACACACAGATATTAAAATTTAATAAACAAAAATCAATATCCTGTCCTCAGCATAAGAACAGTAAACTAAAAAATGTTAAGTTACATTAACAGAGATCCAATCTGGAGAAGTAGGAGACAGGCAAGGCTTTCCAATAAGCCCATCGCTCACCCTTTCCCCTCTGTCCTTGACTTCTAATACAATCAGGCACTACCTGCCTCTGGGTTCCTTCACATGTCTCTAGGCTCTTATAACTGCATATCATAATTACTGTTTACTTTTCAGTCTGGAGCATTAGAATTCAAAACCCCTTGAGGGTTTGGTATGGAGAGACACTGAACCATAGTTATTTGGTCCGTGGTATATTTTTCAGCAACCCACAAAGGCCTACTATTTTAGTTTCCTTACTACAGTAAACAGTTGTCACAACCTTACTAAGCAGAGCCCATGTGCAACAAAAGGGCCAACAAAAGAAGCCTCCACAACGAGAAGCCTGGGCACCACAACTAGAAGTGCACAGCAATGAAGACCTAGCACAGCCAAAAATAAGCAAATAAATAAATAAAAAAGATAAATCAGTTTACGGACCAAACAGAATCCCTTCGCTGACATTTAAATCTATGTGTCCTCGGGGAAAATGCTTAATGTATCTGATCTTCAGGTTTCAAATATTAATAGATCTCATGGTCACAGAAACCCTTCGCAGAACTGTTAGAATCAGTAAGTATATAAGGTGCTTGGCTTTGGGGCTTGGCATGTATAGGCTTTCAATAAAAGGCTATACTATCAGGGATTTATTTTGTTCAGAGATGGCAGTTATATACTCCCTTTGAGATTAAGAGGATTTCCTGTTTCCTTTGATTGGAACTCTACGGGATGAAAAACATAATTAAGCTAGACATCCTCAGAAAGTACATTTACATTAATATTAATTAATGCAAACAGCTGTTTGAGAAAGCCAGCCAGATAAACCTGCTTCTTGGTCAGGTGTGAAATTCTATTGTTCTCAAGTTATGAGTCATTTAAGTTAATGATGTATTCCACTATATACAGTTAGCTACCAAAGAACCACAGTTGTACACAAAGAAATTGCTTTCAAGAAATACTATACCCAGTGTCACACACAGATATTAAAATTTAATAAACAAAAATCAATATCCTGTCCTCAGCATAAGAACAGTAAACTAAAAAATGTTAAGTTACATTAACAGAGATCCAATCTGGAGAAGTAGGAGACAGGCAAGGCTTTCCAATAAGCCCATCGCTCACCCTTTCCCCTCTGTCCTTGACTTCTAATACAATCAGGCACTACCTGCCTCTGGGTTCCTTCACATGTCTCTAGGCTCTTATAACTGCATATCATAATTACTGTTTACTTTTCAGTCTGGAGCATTAGAATTCAAAACCCCTTGAGGGTTTGGTATGGAGAGACACTGAACCATAGTTATTTGGTCCGTGGTATATTTTTCAGCAACCCACAAAGGCCTACTATTTGAGTTTCCTTACTACAGTAAACTTGTAGTTGTCACAACCTTACTAAGCAGATAACTAACCACATTTAGGCTCTCTAATTTCCAAACAATTATAAAATAAATTTCATGGCACACCTTTGCCACAGGCCAAGTGATTACTGTTACAGAATTTTCTCTAAAATAGCTCTGAAGTCTTGGAGTAGACAGGGAGAAAGTATATGGTAAGAGCAATCCAGGGTAGAAGATAAAAGACAACAAAGCACGACTGACATAGATATGGTAATGTGATTGAACATGTACATGAGATTTAGAAGCAACGTGATAAACAGTGTTAACTGAGAGACTCTTCTTACTTTAATAAATCACCTGAGCACGCCACTTAATTTCTATGAGCCTCAGTTTCAACACCTATAAATTGAAGGCCCTTTTAAGATCAATCTTCCAGCTCTAAAATGTATTTTATTCCTTTGATAACTCAAAATTCAAGCCCGTTTAGAATATTATTACAGCATCTCTTTTGCAACCATCAAACATCAATGGAGTGATGAAATAGTAAATAAACATTTCTGGACTATATAATGTCTACTAAGCAAACATTTATTCTAAAAAAATTTATCTTTTTCAATAGGCTATTGTTAGCTATGCAGAAAGATGCCTTGTAAAAGTTTATAAGTATTAATAAAATAAATAGAACTAAAAAGGTCAAACACTTAGAAATACTAACAGAAATAATAATAAAAAAAGGGGTGGGGGGGAGAGACGGGTGCCAGTGTTTGAAGAGAAGCTGGAACTTCTAAATGTCTGTAACCAAAGAGTAATGTCTGCACAATCTACATTTATAATTGGATATTTGCTGCTGATATAGTTGTTTTTAATAGCTAGCAGGAGGCTTGTCTGATACAGCAAAGACTTAGCCTAAGACAATGCAAATCAACTTTCAAGGTAAAACAGAATGACAGTGAATGGACTGTTGTGTTACTTGTTCTTGTATGATAGCATTTAGATTCATCTATTTTTTAAAAAAATAGCCAGGTGCATTATCCAAATGTTCACTTACTAGAGACACTAATCATTGTCTGTCCATGGCAATTTCATTTGTTTTTTACACAAATCATCGCTTGCAAGCATTGATGTTAAAAACAGAAAAACAGTCTAGTACACAGTGGCTATAAATGCCAAATCAATTTTCAGCAGATAATAAAGTCCATGTTTTACAATCAGCAATGTACTGTTTTACTACCCAAAAATGTAAGCTAATAATATATAGCTCTACTAAATGGAAAATGCAGATATGCTGTTAAAAAAAAAGAGCCGGCTGTGAGAGGATGGATCATTTCTGCAGGGACCTTCTTAAAGCTATGTGTAAGTGTTTTGAAAATATCACATGATGTGGCCATGTGTTAAAAATTACAGCCAGTTAAGTTCTCTGCTAAGAAAAATATGTGGGCAATTTATGAAATGCACTCCAGGATGGGGATGTCTTAAGTAAAACCAGATTTTGAAAACAAACCTTTTTTTTTCTTTTTTTTTTGGAAACTTGAACTTAAAAAAAAGTTCCAGTCACATCTGGAGAGCAGGACCATTGAAAAAGGGTGGTCTGACCTAATGCTAGCCATCTTCTGAAAGAACAGCACTATTTCTGGGCTACACAGACTGTGCTCACTTATTGTCCTTTTAAGGAAACAGCCCTGAAAGTATTTTGTAGGTCAGCATATGTTCTTTGATAACATTATACAAAGATTGATAAAAATATAAATGTTTCAGAAAGCTAGGAGCCATCTCCTCCTGAAATACTATAATTCCCAACATGTCCTAACCTTTTCATAAGAAAATATTTTTCTTCCCTTAAACACAGGATCTAGTTGTTACTAAGTGACAGGCAGTAAAATGATATTTCCTTATATTGAGTTAAATCATAAAAAGTTTAATCTATTTCTTTAAAAGCACAAACGATGGCCTTCTCTTCGATTTTTCATGGTTCCTTTTGAAATAGCCTGCAATCAATAGCTAAAGTGTGTTTTTTAAAAAACCAACATAGTCATAAAACCCCCCAAACTAAGACTTTATGTCCCCACAGACTGGTATATCTTTGAATAAATTCAGTTTGTGCATGACTGTTTCAGGGATCTCTCATTTTAATGAAAAAGGTCCTAGATCTGAGAATTGTTACATCAAGTTTGGACAACCAGGAGCCAATTCTGACACCTGACCTACAGAAAAAAGATAACAGTGATGATGATGATGATAAATGTTAATATATACTAAGTTCAATATAAAAAAGAAATACACTCTTTTTATCTTGCACGCATAATGTCTTACATTAAAAAAAAATTTGTCCCAGATGGTAAAAACTGTCCATTAATTTAAGTACATACGTATGGACTAAAATATGCTAAAAACATTATTAAGAGGTAGTCCATCTGACAGTAGTGGTTAAAAAGTGCAGATGGATGTCAAAAATAGCCAAGTGTCAGAACTGCTCAAGTATCGCCATTCTGGCACAAGCTCACAGTCACAGCTGTTAATACGTTCTCTGCCTCCAAGTACAAGGTTTTCTAACACAATTGATAAGCAGAGAGTGAGAAACACTGCCCACACTTCAGGTTACTTAAGTAAAACCAGATTTTGAAAACAAACCTTTTTTTTTTTTTTGGAAACTTGAACTTAAAAAGTTCCAGTCACATCTGGAGAGCAGGACCATTGAAAAAGGGTGGTCTGACCTAATGCTAGCCATCTTCTGAAAGAACAGCACTATTTCTGGGCTACACAGACTGTGCTCACTTATTGTCCTTTTAAGGAAACAGCCCTGAAAGTATTTTGTAGGTCAGCATATGTTCTTTGATAACATTATACAAAGATTGATAAAAATATAAATGTTTCAGAAAGCTAGGAGCCATCTCCTCCTGAAATACTATAATTCCCAACATGTCCTAACCTTTTCATAAGAAAATATTTTTCTTCCCTTAAACACAGGATCTAGTTGTTACTAAGTGACAGGCAGTAAAATGATATTTCCTTATATTGAGTTAAATCATAAAAAGTTTAATCTATTTCTTTAAAAGCACAAACGATGGCCTTCTCTTCGATTTTTCATGGTTCCTTTTGAAATAGCCTGCAATCAATAGCTAAAGTGTGTTTTTTAAAAAACCAACATAGTCATAAAACCCCCCAAACTAAGACTTTATGTCCCCACAGACTGGTATATCTTTGAATAAATTCAGTTTGTGCATGACTGTTTCAGGGATCTCTCATTTTAATGAAAAAGGTCCTAGATCTGAGAATTGTTACATCAAGTTTGGACAACCAGGAGCCAATTCTGACACCTGACCTACAGAAAAAAGATAACAGTGATGATGATGATGATAAATGTTAATATATACTAAGTTCAATATAAAAAAGAAATACACTCTTTTTATCTTGCACGCATAATGTCTTACATTAAAAAAAAATTTGTCCCAGATGGTAAAAACTGTCCATTAATTTAAGTACATACGTATGGACTAAAATATGCTAAAAACATTATTAAGAGGTAGTCCATCTGACAGTAGTGGTTAAAAAGTGCAGATGGATGTCAAAAATAGCCAAGTGTCAGAACTGCTCAAGTATCGCCATTCTGGCACAAGCTCACAGTCACAGCTGTTAATACGTTCTCTGCCTCCAAGTACAAGGTTTTCTAACACAATTGATAAGCAAGAGAGAGTGAGAAACACTGCCCACACTTCAGGTTACTGCTTTAGAGCCAGTCAGATATTAACAACTTAACACTAAAACATACTTATCAATGATTCTAAAACCTTAAATACAGTTTAATGCATTCTAAATAAGGATGTTTCAAAGAATACTTTAAAATCATGTAATTAATATGGGTTAGCAAGGGTCCTAACTAATCTCTTTCACTTACCATCATTCACAAATGGCTTTGGGTTATTACGGGGTTCTGTTTTACCAAAACATAGACTCTACCAAACATTGATAAATCAGATCATTTAATTCATATTTACTAAAAGCATTAAAATAAGTTAGATTTGACTGATAACATAAAAATCAGAGGAAACTATACTATACTACTCTGGATTAAAAAAAAAGAGTACTTTTTCACAGAGCTTCCATGTCACATACTCAACGCACATTACATCTTTAGCTGCATGGTGCATATAAATCAAGATGAGTCCTAAAGGAGTTAAAATGACCTTTCGAAGACCTCGGTCATTGTCTTTTTGTAAATTGATTTCTCCCGTATTTCAGCTACATACATCCCTCGTTCATGGAACTAATGGAAAGGTGCAGTTCTGTCACAAATGCATCCTTTCTAATGAGGACTACAAGACACATCCTGAAGGGAAAAACATTCTTCAAACAACTGGCAATACCTACACACAACTGTGGCTGCAGAAAACTGGCAGATACTGTTTCAAAACACCATATGTGAGGTGTACAAACTCTGTGACCAAGCACAGCCTCTTCTGCCCGTCCTACCCTCAAAACCCACACAAATCAGCCAGCTAGAGGATCTCTATCTGTCTTGTCCTTTTAATCTGAGATAGGCTACTCCATGTAGGCAAAGGGCACTCCAGATAGTTTCTGAGAATAACAGAAACACCCTCTCCTCGACAGGCTTCTCTCTCCATAAGCAGAGCCTTCACTGGCAACGATCACAGAAACACTGTAGGCTCCAAAAATAATATTTTTCAGAGGAAACTGACATACATTAAATTTCCAGGACCACAACAGCTTCAGTAATTCAGACTTTCTATTTTTAATTAACTGACTTCAATTATTTGCCTGATGACATCTCAGGACTGTAATTTAGGACAAGACAATTTGTAGTCCCTAAAGCTTCCTTCACTCTCTCTGACATAAACAGTTTTTTTAAAGAGACCTTATCCCAGGATTCCACCATAGTGTGTAAACTCTCTCCACAGATGGAATGTCCAAGCTATAAGGTACAGATGACAGTCACAGAATCCAGAACAGAAACCATACCTCTTATTTCAGCTAAATCCCTCAAGTCAATTGCTCTGGCAAACAGATATGTGGCTGTACTTTCCCTCAGTCTTTAAAACACACCTCCCACATTTTAAAAGCAAGGGCTCCACACCTTGTAGCCCTGTACCTAGATTTTGATGGCTCTTCTTAAGACACTGTTCACATTTCACCTCGGTCACCCCCAGCCTCTGCCTGCCCATGTGAAATACAGCCCACGGTGGGGCAGAAGGTATTTTCTGAGCGTCATAAAAAGTAAGCTTTCTTCGTTTTAAAACCACAGAGAGAAAGCAGTACACGGCTAACTCACCAGGCATCCCTGAATGCAGCGTCCACACAGAAAGTGGTGCCTCTCTCCTAAGAGTAAGCGTGCTCAGGGCTCATGCCTCCTGTTCCGGAATGGGCGCCGGCAGAGAGAGGAGGGCCGTCAGAAGGGGCTGGGGCGGCATAGCCCTAGGCAGGGTGCTGGGCGCGTGCGCCTGCCAGGCAGAGACAGATGGAGAGCTGACACTCCGGATTGCACTTGGAGCAGAAATGTGGATGACAGGCGCACATGTGGCCTTGAACCCAGCCCTGTCTCTTCAGGCAGAACAATGACAGGGATGTGTGTGCAAAGTATCACAACCCCTACCTCCCCTTACCCACTCTACCTCTCAGCAAGTTCCAGAGCACCAAAGAACAGAAAGTAAAATGCAGAATGATAAGCTAAATGCTGAATAATTCATTCACCACCACCCCCATCCCGTTACAAGTTAACCCTTATTTTGCCAAAAGAAGAGAGAGAAGACCTGGCCCCCTACCACTGCTCACAATGAAAGCTGTCTCTTCTATACTCACATGCTAACCCCTATAATTGGGAACTTTATTAAAAAACAAACATAGGCACAGACCTCAAAGCTTGTTTATTGAACTAGAAATCCAAGGCAGGATAAAGACATGTCCTAAGACGGTGTGTACTGTGCCAGTTTATCAGATTGAACAAAGTATCAGAATCGTTTCCTTTGTCAGCTTCTCTGTAGTATGTGTAAAATAGAACACTTTTGAGGAGCAGAAGCAGCCCACTTTTATTTTACTAGCATGCTTTTAACCCCCTGGGATCCCTGCGTTGATATGCTCCAAACATTCTTAGCTTACTCTCCACTACCTTGCATAGAGATCCATGGGAGATGAAAACAAAATCCTCACTGTAAAGCCTTTTCAAAGGCTGAACAATCATGTCCTCCTGATTTCTGATTTTTCTGCACACTCTTAAATGTTTATCTTTCCCATGAATAACACATACCCAGCCAGGTTCAATGGGCTCTTCCCTATTAAGCTTTAATGGACACCATGATATATAAAACTACGAGCCTTTGTTATAGTGCTTTATCTAAAGCCAGCTATTTTCCTCTCAGCAGTCCCTCTTTAGTCCTTTGTAAAACATCCTTGCCTCATAGGAGAAACATATGCCTGCTAGTAAGCTCCTAGGATGCAGCGTCCACACAGAAAGTGGTGCCTCTCTAAGAGTAAGCGTGCTCAGGGCTCATGCCTCCTGTTCCGGAATGGGCGCCGGCAGAGAGAGGAGGGCCGTCAGAAGGGGCTGGGGCGGCATAGCCCTAGGCAGGGTGCTGGGCGCGTGCGCCTGCCAGGCAGAGACAGATGGAGAGCTGACACTCCGGATTGCACTTGGAGCAGAAATGTGGATGACAGGCGCACATGTGGCCTTGAACCCAGCCCTGTCTCTTCAGGCAGAACAATGACAGGGATGTGTGTGCAAAGTATCACAACCCCTACCTCCCCTTACCCACTCTACCTCTCAGCAAGTTCCAGAGCACCAAAGAACAGAAAGTAAAATGCAGAATGATAAGCTAAATGCTGAATAATTCATTCACCACCACCCCCATCCCGTTACAAGTTAACCCTTATTTTGCCAAAAGAAGAGAGAGAAGACCTGGCCCCCTACCACTGCTCACAATGAAAGCTGTCTCTTCTATACTCACATGCTAACCCCTATAATTGGGAACTTTATTAAAAAACAAACATAGGCACAGACCTCAAAGCTTGTTTATTGAACTAGAAATCCAAGGCAGGATAAAGACATGTCCTAAGACGGTGTGTACTGTGCCAGTTTATCAGATTGAACAAAGTATCAGAATCGTTTCCTTTGTCAGCTTCTCTGTAGTATGTGTAAAATAGAACACTTTTGAGGAGCAGAAGCAGCCCACTTTTATTTTACTAGCATGCTTTTAACCCCCTGGGATCCCTGCGTTGATATGCTCCAAACATTCTTAGCTTACTCTCCACTACCTTGCATAGAGATCCATGGGAGATGAAAACAAAATCCTCACTGTAAAGCCTTTTCAAAGGCTGAACAATCATGTCCTCCTGATTTCTGATTTTTCTGCACACTCTTAAATGTTTATCTTTCCCATGAATAACACATACCCAGCCAGGTTCAATGGGCTCTTCCCTATTAAGCTTTAATGGACACCATGATATATAAAACTACGAGCCTTTGTTATAGTGCTTTATCTAAAGCCAGCTATTTTCCTCTCAGCAGTCCCTCTTTAGTCCTTTGTAAAACATCCTTGCCTCATAGGAGAAACATATGCCTGCCTGCCTTGCATGCCTTTTCTACACACACAAAAAAAATGCCAGGCAGAAGGAAAATACTGTTCACTTCTGAAACTCTTCCTCATTTTAACACTTGCAAATCTTTCCTAGGTCTCTGTGTGTTTGTTTTAACAACATGGCACATGACGAGACAGATCCCTCAGGCTTTACCTTTCCAGAGTATGTTCAATCCAGTATAAACACAGAAACAACTCAAACTCAGGAGCCTCTGACCAGCCTGCAAGCACAATAAATATGACAGCCAAGAGCATCCCCCTTAACTCTTGCTCTGCCTTCACGGTATTCGACACTTTCCATATGCTTCAAGCTCTTATCAGATTGATTTCCCCTCTACTCACTGCCACAAACACACCATAAAAACCCATCTGAAATCAGAGGCAGTGACTCTCAACTTTTACCTCCTCACTCTTCCTATACCTCTCCCCAAGAATGCACACAACCTGTTTCAAAGTGTACACAAAACTGTACTAACTAAAAATAGACCATCTTTGGTAAAGAGTGTCAGTCAATAAGAACTTTCAGAGACCCCAAATACTGCACCCAAGAAGTGCTGCTTCGCCTAGTGAACCCCTCAAAAATCTATCACTGTCAAGACACAACTGGTAAAAAGACTGCAATTCATAATGATTACTCTGTTCTGTCACTAATAGTATATTGCACTTTATTTATGAGGCCAATCTTTTTGTTCATCTTAGTTAGATGTCATTTGTAATGAGGTTCTGTGTAATGGATTTCAGAACAGTTATGCACTGATCTCAAACATTCTTATGACAGAAAGCTTTATAGTAGGCATGAGTGTGATAATCAATTAACTCCTGCTATAAGGACCTTTATGAAATCCAGCATGCTAAATCTGTAGCTTTTCATTCTTAACAGAGTTTTTTTAAAGCCACTCAATTCCACATGGCACTGATTTTTTTTTTTTAATACTACACCTAAGTTAGAGAACATTTTCACAGTGGGAAACCCAACTTTCATCAATATGCGTGGTGAATCACTTCTAAAATAGAAAATCATAGGACAGAAATGCAATACACTTTAAGAAAACTGGATGATATCCGGTTTTAAAACTGGGTCTTAATATCGGTACACTGTAAGTCCCTAAACCACAGCTCAGAAAATTGAACTTCCATATGCTGTGTGATTATGTATCTTTTATATGTGTAAAAAAGCTTTTTAAGCTGTTATCTGACTACAGTAATTGCCACTTTAAATTGATCCATGTCAACAAAACCTGGATCCCTGGAGATTCTCACCTAGAAGTCTGATTGCAGAAAGGGCCTAACAGAGTGTGTTCGCACCTGAGACTGGTTCAGCATTTTCTCCAGGAACCAGTTTCCTCCTCTTATCCTTTAAGCCACTGAGGCAAGCAGCTACCTATTTGGCAGTTATCCCTGAACAGGGAAGCCTGGATACATAGTTCTTCCTGTACAGTTTACTTAAGTAGAAACAATTTTCCCTTTAATTAAAAAAAAAAAAGTACAAGGAGCCAAGATCTCTAACATCCAAATTGCATAACAAAAATAGGTAATCAATAACAGGATGAATCCATTTATATATGTGAGTGGGAAAAATGAATATGTATTGTGAAAGTGTTCTCTGATACAACACACTGTCTTGAATTACCATTAGGAAACTTTTTTTTTAATTAAAATATATTCAAAAGAAAAGAATACTGCTGACTAATAAGTATCATCCCTAGAAGAGCTATGTTCGTTAATGCATGTTGTTTAATTAAGAACACAGAGCATTTTTAAGGCAATTTTTTAAAGAGAGGCATCTAAAAAATCACCTTCCAAGATCAGTAAATTTAATCAACAACCAAATGCCTGACTCCCAGAATAATACATAAAGTTTTGACAATTATTTAGCTCACTCACTAGAAAGACATTATGGTATTGTATTATTCTAAGGTATTTTTCAGTTGTTTCCAAAACAGACCATCCCTATCTTATAGACTTTGTTCATAGTTCAAACCTAACTTAAAAACCAACAGGAAATTGTCTGCAGTTAATGGAAGCTCTGTCTACTGTTTGAAGGAAAGTTCTTTTACACTAAGTTAGAGAACATTTTCACAGTGGGAAACCCAACTTTCATCAATATGCGTGGTGAATCACTTCTAAAATAGAAAATCATAGGACAGAAATGCAATACACTTTAAGAAAACTGGATGATATCCGGTTTTAAAACTGGGTCTTAATATCGGTACACTGTAAGTCCCTAAACCACAGCTCAGAAAATTGAACTTCCATATGCTGTGTGATTATGTATCTTTTATATGTGTAAAAAAGCTTTTTAAGCTGTTATCTGACTACAGTAATTGCCACTTTAAATTGATCCATGTCAACAAAACCTGGATCCCTGGAGATTCTCACCTAGAAGTCTGATTGCAGAAAGGGCCTAACAGAGTGTGTTCGCACCTGAGACTGGTTCAGCATTTTCTCCAGGAACCAGTTTCCTCCTCTTATCCTTTAAGCCACTGAGGCAAGCAGCTACCTATTTGGCAGTTATCCCTGAACAGGGAAGCCTGGATACATAGTTCTTCCTGTACAGTTTACTTAAGTAGAAAAAATTTTTCCCCTTTTAAATTTAAAAAAAAAAAAGTACAAGGAGCCAAGATCTCTAACATCCAAATTGCATAACAAAAATAGGTAATCAATAACAGGATGAATCCATTTATATATGTGAGTGGGAAAAATGAATATGTATTGTGAAAGTGTTCTCTGATACAACACACTGTCTTGAATTACCATTAGGAAACTTTTTTTTTAATTAAAATATATTCAAAAGAAAAGAATACTGCTGACTAATAAGTATCATCCCTAGAAGAGCTATGTTCGTTAATGCATGTTGTTTAATTAAGAACACAGAGCATTTTTAAGGCAATTTTTTAAAGAGAGGCATCTAAAAAATCACCTTCCAAGATCAGTAAATTTAATCAACAACCAAATGCCTGACTCCCAGAATAATACATAAAGTTTTGACAATTATTTAGCTCACTCACTAGAAAGACATTATGGTATTGTATTATTCTAAGGTATTTTTCAGTTGTTTCCAAAACAGACCATCCCTATCTTATAGACTTTGTTCTTAGTTCAAACCTAACTTACCAACAGGAACTAACAGTCTTCCGAAATTGTCTGCAGTTAATGGAAGCTCTGTCTACTGTTTGAAGGGAAAGTTTGAGCTTTTCCACAGGTCTTCTCAACTTTCCACTTGCTTCTAGCAGGCTGTTGTGATACATAGTGACTTCACACAGTGGGTATTAAGTGAGTTAATTCAAAGGACCTGAAACCTCATTGATCCTAATTGAAAGCAATACACCCAAGCAAATACCTTCTTACCCCATCTGCTCTGGCCTGCCACCAGCTATTCAATACAAGAGAATTAATAGTTTCAGATATTCTAACTGACCCAATAAAGGCACTCATTTAAGCAGGTCTGCATTAACAAAGTGAAAAAACAAGGGCAAAATGGGTTCAAATGGAGCATTTTACTCCTAGTTGCCTTTAACAAAGCTGAATAAGGCTTATTCTGACTTCTTATGTGCAAGACTTGATAAACTGAATGAGAAGGCACTCAATGATCAGCCAACGAGCATTGATGAATGGTCATTAAGACCCCCCTGCTCTTCGGGGAGACCCATCCACAAAGTGGCACACCAGCTTGAAAGGGCGGACTCACTAATGTCCAGATTTCTCCGCTTGCTTGTTCCACTTTCAATTTCAGACCACTGGCCACCAAATGAGGCTGACATATTGGAAAATAATGTTTTATGGGCGAGTGGTAAAAAATAAAATGGAGGCATTAGCTCTGCTTTCAAATTCAAATCTGCTAGTTTTGTCAGACCCCAAAGGTTTTGATTTTCCACCCAGCTGGAAGCTATTAGTGTTTCTAAAGGCATCCCACTGACAGGGCAAACCTACCTAATGTGTGAGCTGTTGGGCCAAGATGGACCTCTCTTTTGGATGATTTCCTAACTTCTCATCACTTTGACAGTCAATTAAATAGATGCAACACCTAATAAAAATGCACATTAATTTGTTTCTGCTACTGGAAGACATCTGAAACTGTATTAAATAAAGGCCATAATAGATTGTCTCCTGACGAAGATAAACTCAATCATACTTTGTAAGAAAAAGAAAAGGTTTATATTTTAGTTGGGCTACAGCATCAGATGCAGCCAATCAGAAAGAAACACGTGGGACACACACACAAAAAATTCAAAGTTCATTGAAGTAATTTATAAAGGTAAGAGGATCTCTACCACTTTTAAACTCCTTCATATAAATATCTGCTGTAAACAACTAGACACAGTCACACTATTTCCCTCAAATATTTCCTTTGGCGGAAATGACTGGCACGTGGGTATTAAGTGAGTTAATTCAAAGGACCTGAAACCTCATTGATCCTAATTGAAAGCAATACACCCAAGCAAATACCTTCTTACCCCATCTGCTCTGGCCTGCCACCAGCTATTCAATACAAGAGAATTAATAGTTTCAGATATTCTAACTGACCCAATAAAGGCACTCATTTAAGCAGGTCTGCATTAACAAAGTGAAAAAACAAGGGCAAAATGGGTTCAAATGGAGCATTTTACTCCTAGTTGCCTTTAACAAAGCTGAATAAGGCTTATTCTGACTTCTTATGTGCAAGACTTGATAAACTGAATGAGAAGGCACTCAATGATCAGCCAACGAGCATTGATGAATGGTCATTAAGACCCCCCTGCTCTTCGGGGAGACCCATCCACAAAGTGGCACACCAGCTTGAAAGGGCGGACTCACTAATGTCCAGATTTCTCCGCTTGCTTGTTCCACTTTCAATTTCAGACCACTGGCCACCAAATGAGGCTGACATATTGGAAAATAATGTTTTATGGGCGAGTGGTAAAAAATAAAATGGAGGCATTAGCTCTGCTTTCAAATTCAAATCTGCTAGTTTTGTCAGACCCCAAAGGTTTTGATTTTCCACCCAGCTGGAAGCTATTAGTGTTTCTAAAGGCATCCCACTGACAGGGCAAACCTACCTAATGTGTGAGCTGTTGGGCCAAGATGGACCTCTCTTTTGGATGATTTCCTAACTTCTCATCACTTTGACAGTCAATTAAATAGATGCAACACCTAATAAAAATGCACATTAATTTGTTTCTGCTACTGGAAGACATCTGAAACTGTATTAAATAAAGGCCATAATAGATTGTCTCCTGACGAAGATAAACTCAATCATACTTTGTAAGAAAAAGAAAAGGTTTATATTTTAGTTGGGCTACAGCATCAGATGCAGCCAATCAGAAAGAAACACGTGGGACACACACACAAAAAATTCAAAGTTCATTGAAGTAATTTATAAAGGTAAGAGGATCTCTACCACTTTTAAACTCCTTCATATAAATATCTGCTGTAAACAACTAGACACAGTCACACTATTTCCCTCAAATATTTCCTTTGGCGGAAATGACTGGCACGTACTTGTGTCTCCTCAACTTTCAGCCAGCCCACAGAAGAGCTCACAAGAACTTCACTAAGTAACAAAAAAAAATTTAAAAAAAAGGAGACATGACTGCCATCTTAAGCATTTGAAGGGTGTATAAACATCATCGGGTCAAAGGGTTACTTAGGGCTGTCCAAGAAGGCCTAAGTGCTAGCAATAAAATGAAATCAAGTAAAACAAAACACGCTGGACAGAGGAAGCTTGTCTTAACAGGTGATTATACCAGACATCACAGCCGTAGAAAAGTTTCACTTCTTGGATCTCTTGCAACTAGATGACAAAGTATCATACAAAACGGTGTCTCATGGAGAACACTCTGTATGGTCTGTTAAGAAATCCAACTCCACCAGGGCAAGTGGCAGGTCAAGGGCTAGAAGTCATGACTCCTTCCCTTCACCTGTGACATGTCAAACCAGAAAACTTGATGTCCCTTTGATTTTTCATCTCTAATCAGTTAAAGTAAGTTAATGTGCTCTAAACTGTGATTTGCAGATTCCAGTCATAGCATACTTTTAAACAATAATGATCACCTACAATGATAAGCCCCAAAGTCTCTGTGATATGTTTTTTTACTGTCTTCAACGCCTAGAGAATACAAAGTTAGTTATAACATCCCAAAAATTTGGGGGCTACTGTATTTGATTCTTAACTCTGGGTGAAGTATAATATTCCCTACATATGAACGAAAAGATATGTATTAGTACATTTAAGTATGTAGGAAGCATGTATGTGTATTTTTGCAAATTGTTTAAGATAAAATATCACATGCTACAAATAAAATCTGAATTCATAATTATTATGAATTGTTTCTCACATTGCTGAGATCTTTAAAATATAACAACGTACTGACGTTCTTTTTCACCCAGTTTTTATTTTCAATAATATCAAAATAATTCTGAAATGATAAAAGATTTAACGCTTGTATTGTCTGAATGTTGTATTATTTAAATGCAAACTTCAAACTTAATGTCATTAAATGTAAGATTAATCCATAGGCACCAGCAAAGGGTTAAATTATTTTTAAATTTTAAAGTAAAACACTTCCTTAGGAATCCACAGGCTGTATATTAGCTATGTCAACTCTGTCTCTTCATACAAAAGCATTTTCCCATAAAATCAATCACTCTCTGCTTACATGTAAAATCTGCCAATAAGTTGCCATTTAGTTTCCTCATATGTCTTACATCTACAAAAATCACTGAGATAATATAGAAGATACTCTAACTGTACTCATCTCTTACCATTTGACAAGGACTATAACACTATATGGAAAACCTTTGTTTCAATGTCACCAGCTCCCCATTCTGACTAATGGCTAGTTAGTTTTGTTAAAAAGCAAGGGTGATGGCGTATGCTCCAATGAACTTTCCCTCCTCCCAGCACCAGAGACAAAAACCTGCAGCTCTGCTCTGTGCAGGCAGCCATCTGGACAGCTTTCCCTCAAAGCCCAGCCCACACCACACTGCAGGCAAAATCGGAGGGCTCCAGAGCTCTGTGGGGCTATTCATGACATACCAATTTCACATTTTCTGCTTGTACGCTTGCAACAATAAATGCTAATGAGGACTATGAATGACAATTTTAAAGACAATAAAAAGGTCTCCAAATCCCCTGCATATGGAGACACTGTTTTCAAAACTTCACCTTCTGTTACAGAGCTTTTGGAGTCTAAAGAAGAAAAAAAGAATAACCTAAGGAAAACAATAAGATGATCAAAGCACAACTGAATCCTTAAGACTTCTAAAGAAAGCAATCTGTGTAAGCCCTACAAACAACAGATTTCATCACCCCTATGGACAGCCCTATGAATGAACGAAGTACCTTTATCTCTATTACCTTTGCCTTCAGTATACATGTAGCTTAGCAAATACAATTCCTACAAAGCACTGATTTTTTTTTTAGAGTTTAGGAATTTTAAAGGCAGCATTTGTCCAAAAATAATAAAATCATCAATCACACTTTGGCACAGAAAGTATTTAACATTCCACACATCTTTAATTACATGTAAATGTAAAATGATCCTCTTCTGATAACATCTATTCTCAAAATAATGCAATGGTTCTGAGAGATGAAACTATAAATCATGTTCATTTCCCTCCTAATTTTTCTGTTTTCCAAATCTTTTAAAGTGAGCATTTTTGAACCAGAAAAAAACAATAAAGATTACTTTCAATAAAATGAAAGTATTGAACAAAAGATATATGTTTTGCCCTTGACAGCAATTAAACGATTTTTCACAGCAACAAAAATAAAACAAAAGATCTGTCTTACTTTAAATTGTGTGCAGGGTAGTCTTTTCATTAACAGGGATTAAAACACTTTCAAAAAAAATCCACCAGGTGGAGCAAATACACAGCAAAAAAAAAAAAAAAAAAAAAATCCCAGAATCTTTTCATCATATTCTTTTCTCCACAGGACTTTTATCTCTAACAAACTCTCTACTTCTCTCTCTCCACACTGCAAATTAGCAAAATCTATCCAAACATACTAATTTGCCACATTTATAGACAAATTCAAACTTACTCAAAAAAGAGTTTTAGCTTCCATTGATTCCATTAAAATTTTCATTCCAAAACTGCTTTATTTGTTCATATAATACCCAGCACAGTATATATGCTTTTATAACAATGTAAATTTTTAAATTAATGTTTCCCTCTAACTCTACTGGGCTTCATGGTCAAGAACGCCCTCTCCTCCTGCCTCACCTCCAACAAGGCCAAGCAGAATAGAATACAATTCTGAATATTCTGAAATACAGTGAACAATAATTAAAACCTGTAAAACTCAACCTAATTCTTACTCTGTAAGGAAATTTCATTTCTGACTTCTTATCAAAATTACTCTTAATTGTATATACTAGACTACTAAAATTTTGTAATATTGTGGCTTTTTAATCTATTATATGAAAATGTCTTATTTTGATTGCTGATGTTGGCTTTTCCCTTGAGTTCCTCCCAGTCTCTTTTCCCACAGATCTGCTTTTTCCTTGCCATTTCATTCCACACTTCCTGGGCACACTCAGCACAAGACACCGACCCCACATTCTTGCTATTTTGTTCTTTAAATCCTGGTGCCACCACCAGGAAATCCCAACTCTCCCATACACTTTTCAAAGTCCTCTAAGTTTTTCTCCTGTTACACACTCTCTGTGGCTAAGGCCTAATGCTATAACTGGCAGGAACATCCCTTGCATTTAAGAAAGCTCTAGATAGATAGAACTACTACTAGAGTTTGAAAGAGGGATACCTGAAGTCTGTCGGTGAAGGAGGACCCCGGTTAGGAATATTGACAGTGGCCTAAAGTCTATTTACATGTTTTCCTTTCTCATATTTATACTGATGTTGAAAGAGAAATACTCCGGAGGAAATGCAGCAGGCTGATACATAAATAAACATGCAATGCCTGAGGATACACATAACACTTATGGCAGAGCTACTAATGCTAGTGCATAATAGATCATGGTGTTGCCCGCTCCATAAGACGCACCAGGCTAATCCAATTATTTAAATGATTATATACTTTTCACTGGAGTGGTATACAAACACATAAAATATTGACATTGCTCCCATAAATATAATATGAAAAATAAGCTTTTTAAAAAATTCCTAGGAAATTCTTCTCTGCAAAGTCCCATTCCTTTATCTTGTGCAAAGAACTGAATCATTTTCCTGGGGCTGTGCTCATGCACAACACAGAGGCACATCCTGCTCTCTTAACATGCTGCAACTCCTGTTAACATTAATGGGATGCACATATGTGCATGTAAAGGGTAAATGCCCTAAAGTTTGCATGACAGAATCCTGATGAAGTAGTTGGAAAAACCAAATCACTGCACATGTAGTCACACTTTCCCCTCCCTGTGCAGGAAAAGGCACTACCTCCACCTTTGCTCCTCCACCCAGAGCACGCGCATTCCATCCACCCCTACTGTGGATAAAGAAGCTGCTGGATTTTCCTTGTGGAAAGGTAACATCTTCTTATACTCTGGGGAGCTCCCAAATGGCTCCATCTCCAAATCCATCTCCATCTTCAGAGAATTTACCCTCTACTATTCTCCAATTGACCACACATTTCTGTCCAAATATTATTTCTCACTCCCTGCCTCCCAGCTTCACCAAAGGCTGTGGCCCTTTCCCCAGCAAACACCCAAGTCTGTATCTGAATTTCATAGAAAAGAAAAAAAAAAAACCTTAACAGTTTTATCACCATTGTTTAAAAATGGACTATTTTGTTTTCATGGACAGATTAAAATTCCGTAACTGCCTCATAAAAACAACCTCTGGATTAACTCGTTTCACACCAAACTACCAGTGAATCTGACCTAAAAAGGCAACACACGAAGAACATTGAATAACAAAAAAAAATTGGAATCCTGCACCGGTTAAGGTCTGTTGCTGTTGATACATGTTTTCCTTTCTCATATTTATACTGATGTTGAAAGAGAAATACTCCGGAGGAAATGCAGCAGGCTGATACATAAATAAACATGCAATGCCTGAGGATACACATAACACTTATGGCAGAGCTACTAATGCTAGTGCATAATAGATCATGGTGTTGCCCGCTCCATAAGACGCACCAGGCTAATCCAATTATTTAAATGATTATATACTTTTCACTGGAGTGGTATACAAACACATAAAATATTGACATTGCTCCCATAAATATAATATGAAAAATAAGCTTTTTAAAAAATTCCTAGGAAATTCTTCTCTGCAAAGTCCCATTCCTTTATCTTGTGCAAAGAACTGAATCATTTTCCTGGGGCTGTGCTCATGCACAACACAGAGGCACATCCTGCTCTCTTAACATGCTGCAACTCCTGTTAACATTAATGGGATGCACATATGTGCATGTAAAGGGTAAATGCCCTAAAGTTTGCATGACAGAATCCTGATGAAGTAGTTGGAAAAACCAAATCACTGCACATGTAGTCACACTTTCCCCTCCCTGTGCAGGAAAAGGCACTACCTCCACCTTTGCTCCTCCACCCAGAGCACGCGCATTCCATCCACCCCTACTGTGGATAAAGAAGCTGCTGGATTTTCCTTGTGGAAAGGTAACATCTTCTTATACTCTGGGGAGCTCCCAAATGGCTCCATCTCCAAATCCATCTCCATCTTCAGAGAATTTACCCTCTACTATTCTCCAATTGACCACACATTTCTGTCCAAATATTATTTCTCACTCCCTGCCTCCCAGCTTCACCAAAGGCTGTGGCCCTTTCCCCAGCAAACACCCAAGTCTGTATCTGAATTTCATAGAAAAGAAAAAAAAAAAACCTTAACAGTTTTATCACCATTGTTTAAAAATGGACTATTTTGTTTTCATGGACAGATTAAAATTCCGTAACTGCCTCATAAAAACAACCTCTGGATTAACTCGTTTCACACCAAACTACCAGTGAATCTGACCTAAAAAGGCAACACACGAAGAACATTGAATAACAGGAATTAGGAAAATAAGAACCCATTAACTGGGATCAATCCTGCACCGGTTAAGGTCTGTTGCTGTTGATAGAGATATTGTTTCATAGCAAGGCCAGATTGTAAAATGAAAAGGACGGATTTTTAAGCTCATTAAAAAAAAAAAAAAAATCAAGCATGTCTGTCAGCTTACTCCAGAAAGAGAGAGCAGGGACACAGCACTGGCAGGAACCTCAAATTCCTGACCAAACCCTCTTCCACACAATGCCTCCAGAAAGAAAGGAACCAGGGCGGGAGCCAGCTTGACGCTGGCGGACAGACAGGGCTGGCCATGCAGGATGTCAGAGCGCCAGGCGGCTGCAGAGATACCAGGCTTTCACACACTCTCAGGCTGACTGTTTTGCTCTTCAGGTAATTAAACAAGGAAGCTGGACTGCTGGGTATGAGCCTGACCCCGAAGCCGCGGCTCCCTGGTTCTGCATATCAACTTCCGCAAGAACTGCCTGGAGCATCAACAGAGCATTCTCCTCTCACTCTCTCTCGTTTCCTTCTCCACCTCTTCCTAAAGCTGACCCAGAAACACATCCTCCCTACAAAAACATCCACAGAAAGATCTGAATATTTGTTATAAAAAATCTTTGTGCTGTTCCCTGTCGTCACCCTCCAAATTTTAAAAAGCAAAGAACTGCACTAATGGTAGGAATTTTGCATAAATTCATTTAAATCAAATCTATGTAAAACAGTAGTACGTTAATCAAGATGTGTTGTTCAAAAATAATACTCAGATAATAATTTTTTTCCATTTGTACCTGATTAAAGTATGAATCTTTACATTCAAAAAGCTCCCCAAGAATGATTTTGATAATCCATTTCGCGAATGAAACATTTGTTGTATGGTGTAATTAATACTGCTATTTTCAGTTTTGATAATGAGCATTATGGTAAGCAAATACCACCTATGATCTGGTTTATTATGTTTCATCAAAAATCTTATCTTTATAAAAGTCTAAAATGTTTCTTCTCTACAAAGAAAGTCACTATGAAAACCCAGGAATATTAAACACAAATCCCTTAAAAGATAAGAAAGTAGGACACACACATTAAGTAATGGCTAGAATCATATAAATAATATATTCTTTCTTCATCTCAAAATCCATAGAGTAAAATATTGGCTGAAAGAGACAGAGACCAAAAGAGAGATGAATACAAAAGCCTGCCTGCTTGTCTGTGTTCAACACAAAGAACATTAAATGAAAACAACTGGCATGCTGCCAAATTCCTATAGAGGCAAAGAGATTCAAATAAATTGATTTCACGCATCACACTGACCCGGGATCAGTGTGCAGTACTACAATAAGCTCAAAGCTCCATGTGGGGTAAAGCCCATTAATGCTATCAGACCTCTCGAACATGACCAAGAAAACCTAAAAATAAATGCAAATGCTCTCAAAACCCAGCAACTGTGTTGAAGAAAATAACTTTCTTCTTTTCCTAATAAAGATACCAATACTTGAAGGTGCACAGCACTACCTAAATATTTTTCTTTTTAAAAAATACAAATGTGGCTTTTGAAACACATATAATATCTTAAAATTGGTATTACATACATATTACAACCCATGATTCGAACATAAATACAAACCACTTCGCAACAAGTTTCGTATGTCGTCACTGCTTCCATCCTAATGCCCTTGCATCTTTTAGATGGCCAGGTAAGTTTTTTTATATGATACATGTTGGACCCTTTCCTTAATGGCTTATAAGAGCAAGCTCCTCAGGCTGGATACCACTGCTAACTGTCCCAAATCCTCCCACTCTTCACAACGACATGCATAACAGAATTGTAGCAAACTGAACATTGAGCATACTTGGATGTGCTTTAAAATGCTAGGGTAAACATAGCAGCATTTTGCCCTTATCAGCTTCCACCAAAGCTGATGAATGCCCCTAAGGCATCATGTCTCCCCTGGCCTCCCAAAAGAGACAGACCTGTCTCCTGGTGTTGCCTGCCTGGCTTCAGACCTCTCATAGGGACGGGACTCTCTAGCACCACCTAAGGCCACTGCCCCTTACTGCCCCCACTGTTGAAAGTCTCAAATTTTTGTTTGCTTCTCTACAAAGAAAGTCACTATGAAAACCCAGGAATATTAAACACAAATCCCTTAAAAGATAAGAAAGTAGGACACACACATTAAGTAATGGCTAGAATCATATAAATAATATATTCTTTCTTCATCTCAAAATCCATAGAGTAAAATATTGGCTGAAAGAGACAGAGACCAAAAGAGAGATGAATACAAAAGCCTGCCTGCTTGTCTGTGTTCAACACAAAGAACATTAAATGAAAACAACTGGCATGCTGCCAAATTCCTATAGAGGCAAAGAGATTCAAATAAATTGATTTCACGCATCACACTGACCCGGGATCAGTGTGCAGTACTACAATAAGCTCAAAGCTCCATGTGGGGTAAAGCCCATTAATGCTATCAGACCTCTCGAACATGACCAAGAAAACCTAAAAATAAATGCAAATGCTCTCAAAACCCAGCAACTGTGTTGAAGAAAATAACTTTCTTCTTTTCCTAATAAAGATACCAATACTTGAAGGTGCACAGCACTACCTAAATATTTTTCTTTTTAAAAAATACAAATGTGGCTTTTGAAACACATATAATATCTTAAAATTGGTATTACATACATATTACAACCCATGATTCGAACATAAATACAAACCACTTCGCAACAAGTTTCGTATGTCGTCACTGCTTCCATCCTAATGCCCTTGCATCTTTTAGATGGCCAGGTAAGTTTTTTTATATGATACATGTTGGACCCTTTCCTTAATGGCTTATAAGAGCAAGCTCCTCAGGCTGGATACCACTGCTAACTGTCCCAAATCCTCCCACTCTTCACAACGACATGCATAACAGAATTGTAGCAAACTGAACATTGAGCATACTTGGATGTGCTTTAAAATGCTAGGGTAAACATAGCAGCATTTTGCCCTTATCAGCTTCCACCAAAGCTGATGAATGCCCCTAAGGCATCATGTCTCCCCTGGCCTCCCAAAAGAGACAGACCTGTCTCCTGGTGTTGCCTGCCTGGCTTCAGACCTCTCATAGGGACGGGACTCTCTAGCACCACCTAAGGCCACTGCCCCTTACTGCCCCCACTGTTGAAAGTCTCACAGTTCTTTGTTTTTTCTGCTTCTAAATTACAACCCTAAAAATCTAATGGACTCCACGTTTTTGTAAATTTACAGTATGTGATCTCTATGTTACTCTACTTCTTGACTCAACCTTATATTTATTTATATACACCCACTACCATCACAAAAAAAGAAAAAAACTAGGAGTAAATTTTTCAATGCCATATGAAACAAAGAAAATCCAACAGTTACAAAATAGGCAAACACACAATTATATACATGTATGCATATATATATATACATGTGTGTGTATGTATATCTACATATACTGTGTCTGTACACACACATCGGTTCAAGTACATGCACCCACACACACAAGAGAGAAAGAGAGAGAAGAAACCCAGCACGGTGTTTTTGATACATGATGCTGAAGACTGGTATTTGTATATTGTAACAAATAACATGCATTAACTTGTTTAAAATGTATCTCTGTCATGCATTTTTGCTTTTACTATGCAATGGTCCACTGTCAGCAGGCCACTGAGATACGTCATGTGACCAGAAGAGAATATGATTGCAATGGTATGAAGATGGGTGAAGACTGTGACATGACATGTCTGCTATATACGTTCAAGTTTTAGAATCCAATATTCTTTTCAATTTGCAATCTGTACCTTAGATGTTTTTATCAGACTGTTAAACCCCACCCACATACAGATACATAAGGCAGAAGGCAGAGAAATGTATCCTCTTTGAAACAAAGTTAAGTTCCAAATGCCTCCAAAACTCTTCACAAGCGACTGGATACCACTGCTAACTGCCCAAATCCTCCCACTCTTCACAACGACATGCATAACAGAATTGTAGCAAACTGAACATTGAGCATACTTGGATGTGCTTTAAAATGCTAGGGTAAACATAGCAGCATTTTGCCCTTATCAGCTTCCACCAAAGCTGATGAATGCCCCTAAGGCATCATGTCTCCCCTGGCCTCCCAAAAGAGACAGACCTGTCTCCTGGTGTTGCCTGCCTGGCTTCAGACCTCTCATAGGGACGGGACTCTCTAGCACCACCTAAGGCCACTGCCCCTTACTGCCCCCACTGTTGAAAGTCTCACAGTTCTTTGTTTTTTCTGCTTCTAAATTACAACCCTAAAAATCTAATGGACTCCACGTTTTTGTAAATTTACAGTATGTGATCTCTATGTTACTCTACTTCTTGACTCAACCTTATATTTATTTATATACACCCACTACCATCACAAAAAAAGAAAAAAACTAGGAGTAAATTTTTCAATGCCATATGAAACAAAGAAAATCCAACAGTTACAAAATAGGCAAACACACAATTATATACATGTATGCATATATATATATACATGTGTGTGTATGTATATCTACATATACTGTGTCTGTACACACACATCGGTTCAAGTACATGCACCCACACACACAAGAGAGAAAGAGAGAGAAGAAACCCAGCACGGTGTTTTTGATACATGATGCTGAAGACTGGTATTTGTATATTGTAACAAATAACATGCATTAACTTGTTTAAAATGTATCTCTGTCATGCATTTTTGCTTTTACTATGCAATGGTCCACTGTCAGCAGGCCACTGAGATACGTCATGTGACCAGAAGAGAATATGATTGCAATGGTATGAAGATGGGTGAAGACTGTGACATGACATGTCTGCTATATACGTTCAAGTTTTAGAATCCAATATTCTTTTTCAATTTGCAATCTGTACCTTAGATGTTTTTATCAGACTGTTAAACCCCACCCACATACAGATACATAAGGCAGAAGGCAGAGAAATGTATCCTCTTTGAAACAAAGTGCTTTCTTCTGATGAGAAAGCAATTCTAAAGCAAGGGTTGTTGTTCTTATTATCAGTTTGTTTCCTTTGTGATATTAACACCTTTCTTTCTAAGTTGGACTTGAGAAATCTAATCAGCCAAGATCTGAGTTGTCAAACAATTAATTTTTAGTAACAATAGTACATTGGTCAAAGACAGAAGCAGAGGTGGGAGATGTCTCAACTACTCAGTAAACTGAACTCCTTGTCTTCTCTTTCAAATTTATGTCTCTCACTCATCCCAGTAGAATATCACAGTTTGAAGAGGGGGGAAAATGAAAGGAGAAGAAATACAAACAGAAATTAAACCATGACATAGGTTATCTCAAAGCAGCCTATAATCATACAGAGAATCATTTCATTTTCTCTGGACTATGAAAAACAAAAACAAAACACCCTCATTTGTTAACACCTTCTTGGAAACTTGAAGAACAAACCAATAAGTCTCTTGCAGGAACTTCTAGAGTAGATGTTCTGTGTGTGTATGTTGGACAGGGGAGGGGAAACGCCAGCAGCTATGTTTCCAGAAAAATGGCCATAAAAGGTAAATATTTTGCTACCCCCTTTTCCATGTAGTCAAGCAGGCAGTCACAGAACTTCAGAAACGCCCTCCTAATCACTAGACTGTCAACCTGTATCATAGAACATCTGGGATAACTCTCAAAATTCTTACAATTTATCTTTATTTCTCTGTACTTTCACAAAACCGGAAACAGAGCTGGCTGCTGGAGGCATCAACTCTCTAGAATCCTTAATACAGGGCTGTCCTTAATGATTAAATGTTGCAGACCTTAAATAGCTAGGTGTCATGCATTTTTGCTTTTACTATGCAATGGTCCACTGTCAGCAGGCCACTGAGATACGTCATGTGACCAGAAGAGAATATGATTGCAATGGTATGAAGATGGGTGAAGACTGTGACATGACATGTCTGCTATATACGTTCAAGTTTTAGAATCCAATATTCTTTTCAATTTGCAATCTGTACCTTAGATGTTTTTATCAGACTGTTAAACCCCACCCACATACAGATACATAAGGCAGAAGGCAGAGAAATGTATCCTCTTTGAAACAAAGTGCTTTCTTCTGATGAGAAAGCAATTCTAAAGCAAGGGTTGTTGTTCTTATTATCAGTTTGTTTCCTTTGTGATATTAACACCTTTCTTTCTAAGTTGGACTTGAGAAATCTAATCAGCCAAGATCTGAGTTGTCAAACAATTAATTTTTAGTAACAATAGTACATTGGTCAAAGACAGAAGCAGAGGTGGGAGATGTCTCAACTACTCAGTAAACTGAACTCCTTGTCTTCTCTTTCAAATTTATGTCTCTCACTCATCCCAGTAGAATATCACAGTTTGAAGAGGGGGGAAAATGAAAGGAGAAGAAATACAAACAGAAATTAAACCATGACATAGGTTATCTCAAAGCAGCCTATAATCATACAGAGAATCATTTCATTTTCTCTGGACTATGAAAAACAAAAACAAAACACCCTCATTTGTTAACACCTTCTTGGAAACTTGAAGAACAAACCAATAAGTCTCTTGCAGGAACTTCTAGAGTAGATGTTCTGTGTGTGTATGTTGGACAGGGGAGGGGAAACGCCAGCAGCTATGTTTCCAGAAAAATGGCCATAAAAGGTAAATATTTTGCTACCCCCTTTTCCATGTAGTCAAGCAGGCAGTCACAGAACTTCAGAAACGCCCTCCTAATCACTAGACTGTCAACCTGTATCATAGAACATCTGGGATAACTCTCAAAATTCTTACAATTTATCTTTATTTCTCTGTACTTTCACAAAACCGGAAACAGAGCTGGCTGCTGGAGGCATCAACTCTCTAGAATCCTTAATACAGGGCTGTCCTTAATGATTAAATGTTGCAGACCTTAAGAAGTCACTTGCTAAATGGGAGTTTACATTTTGTTTACAGTAAAGTTAGCTATCATGTTTTTCAATGTGCCTATGAATATGAATTCTGCTTATAAAATGACATTCACCTATAAGTTTTTTAAAAAATCTAAATCAAACAAAAGAAGTAATAAATTGGAAAATCATTTTTCTCCCTCTTTAGTCAACAAATTGTTTCAGAAAATAGCATCTCTAGTCATAATGAACACAGAAATTATGAAATAGCTTTTACTCTTTAAGTACTGCTCATCTTATAACAGATGTATTATGAAACATGGCAAGAAGCACAGCAACAAGAAGAGGAATAATAAAAAAAATTGGTACTTGATCATTTGCTGTCACACAAGGGATCTCACAGCCAATTCCACACTCAAAGATCTCAAAGACAAATTTTTAAATTATGTAATGCAAATTCTTCATTAACTAGTACTAGAAGAAACAGAAGAAAAATCTTCACAAGTATAATTTATTAGAAAAAAATAAAAGATTGATTTTTGGCATGTAAGTAAATCACAAAGTCAAAATATTTGTCTGTTCCTTACCTTGACAATATTCAAAGTTCCCTTTTTTCCGGCAGTCACCTATTACTAAACTCAGTGCTCTCCAAGTGTTTCTTTTGACAGATATCATTCTCCACCAATCGCTCTGCTAATTTCCTCTCTCCTTTTCTGACTGGGACAGATATTATGTTCACCAGCCCAGAGATCAATCTTTTCTATTGACAACAACAAAGGGAAAAAAAACGCATGTATCACAACCAGTCTGAAGTATTATACCCACCTACTTAAAATACTAGGCCAGTTTTGTTTAAGAAACAGATATAAGCCCTTCTAAATTTTAGAAAAATCCAAAACAATTCACATTTTCTGAGCTCCTATAGGGCTCTAAATTCTCCAATCATCTGACTCCAAGCTGGATACTACTCTTCTTTCTTTAACTTGGGTCTAAAACATACATACATCAATACCTTCAAATAATGCGTTAGATTTTACCTGTTTTATTTTTTAAAAATCAATCTGGCAAATATAGTTCCTTTGGAAAATGCTTTGAGACACTGTGTTTTTTGTATTATTTTTTGGAATTTTATATGCAAGTTAAATTGTGTTTCAAAACAACATGGTTTCCATATTGTTTCAGTGTTCTGAAATTTACATACTGCCGTCATTGTGAAACAACTGATAGCAGTAACTAATAATCTTTATGCAACCAACCAGCTTGAAAATATTAGTAACCATAATTGCTAGTGAATCATTTCACCAAATAAACAAACTTCTACTACTTTTCTTTTTTTTTTCCCTAAAACAATCCAGATATTCTCATTTTTCCTCCTCGATTTGGCAGGTTTTCAACTCATTCATTCTTTCCCAAATACCCACTATCTATTACTCAGCTACTATTACTAGTACTAACATTACTCTGAATAGAATAAGTATCAATATTTAGTTCTTATAATATATGAGATATAAATCTGGTACATTAATATGCACATAAATAACTCAATAAATGCAAAATAACACATTTATAAAAGCAGTCTCAAAAATATTACTAAGGCTATTGCTATTTTTTAAGAGACCAAACTATTCCTTTGAAATTAAAATTGGTGAATATACATACTCTAATGTATATAAATAAGCAGATTCTATTAAAAAAAAAAAACAGCAATGCCCTTTATACATCAATCTTATCATGTAATCAGTTGTTTCTCATTAACAGCAAAAATTTTAAAATACATATTTTGCTAATCATTCTCCACCAATCGCTCTGCTAATTTCCTCTCTCCTTTTCTGACTGGGACAGATATTATGTTCACCAGCCCAGAGATCAATCTTTTCTATTGACAACAACAAAGGGAAAAAAAACGCATGTATCACAACCAGTCTGAAGTATTATACCCACCTACTTAAAATACTAGGCCAGTTTTGTTTAAGAAACAGATATAAGCCCTTCTAAATTTTAGAAAAATCCAAAACAATTCACATTTTCTGAGCTCCTATAGGGCTCTAAATTCTCCAATCATCTGACTCCAAGCTGGATACTACTCTTCTTTCTTTAACTTGGGTCTAAAACATACATACATCAATACCTTCAAATAATGCGTTAGATTTTACCTGTTTTATTTTTTAAAAATCAATCTGGCAAATATAGTTCCTTTGGAAAATGCTTTGAGACACTGTGTTTTTTGTATTATTTTTTGGAATTTTATATGCAAGTTAAATTGTGTTTCAAAACAACATGGTTTCCATATTGTTTCAGTGTTCTGAAATTTACATACTGCCGTCATTGTGAAACAACTGATAGCAGTAACTAATAATCTTTATGCAACCAACCAGCTTGAAAATATTAGTAACCATAATTGCTAGTGAATCATTTCACCAAATAAACAAACTTCTACTACTTTTCTTTTTTTTTTCCCTAAAACAATCCAGATATTCTCATTTTTCCTCCTCGATTTGGCAGGTTTTCAACTCATTCATTCTTTCCCAAATACCCACTATCTATTACTCAGCTACTATTACTAGTACTAACATTACTCTGAATAGAATAAGTATCAATATTTAGTTCTTATAATATATGAGATATAAATCTGGTACATTAATATGCACATAAATAACTCAATAAATGCAAAATAACACATTTATAAAAGCAGTCTCAAAAATATTACTAAGGCTATTGCTATTTTTTAAGAGACCAAACTATTCCTTTGAAATTAAAATTGGTGAATATACATACTCTAATGTATATAAATAAGCAGATTCTATTAAAAAAAAAAAACAGCAATGCCCTTTATACATCATTTTATGACTCTCTTATCATGTAATCAGTTGTTTCTCATTAACAGCAAAAATTTTAAAATACATATTTTGTAACCAGAGGGTAAATAAGCATTATTGGGGGAAAAGAAGAAAATGGATACTTTTCTTAGATTCAATTATGATTTCTGATAATAGTGCCTCAATAACCATCAACAAAAAGTACTGGAGAACCTGATAGAGTAAATTGAGCCTATTCGTGTGGGCCATATTTTAATAGTCTCCATTAAACAAATGAAGGAAGCCAAGTACATACAAATTCCCTTCAGTCTAAGTCCTTTTCTTCCTTCTCGTGACTGCTGAACGCCAGACTACTGTCTGGGTTTTTTAACAAAATTGGTATAGTGGGTCTCAATTTTGAGGTGCATAAAATTACCATGTGGATAAATAAGTTAAATTTCTCAATTATAAATATCTCCCACAATAGAATATATTGTTTCAGTTTTTACCTTCACATGTGTCTATTTAATCAGAGTATTTTGAAGTGAATGGAGAAAAGTTGGCAGGAAGATATTGTTACAAAGTACTTTAAGCGTACACGAGTATAAATTCTTAAGATGCTAACATGGCATACAATACACAATTATGCACTCAAGTAATACACAATGGAACCCTCAAGCTACCCATAAGGATTTTTTCCACTCAACAATTTTTGTATATGAAACATTATATCACAATCAATAAGACAATTCACCTAAGGAAAAAAAAAGGGTGCTAATGCTTGGATTTCTCAAAACAACTGGAGTATTATGCTTGTGTTTCATGCTTCCAACACAGTAAATGTTCCTTTGATATAAAATAACAATAAAATGAATAATGGCAATGAATACTAACGAATACGCATCCAGATTATTTTTGATACTTACTCCACACTAAAGTCTGTGTCACATGCAACTGAAATTTCTCTATCTTTAATAATTGCTTTGTTCTAATCCTTAGCCATCAAATTTGTAATATCTCATTATGAAGGGAACATACACTGAGACCAGTTTAAAAGCTAAACTCTACCAAGAGTAGAATGCCTCAAACAATTTGTAGTTCTACGAGTGTTATTAAAAAGGCTCAACATGTTGTATTACCATGGAAATTGTGGAAAACATACATTCCCAAACAAATATTACTTTTTCTCAATGGTATGAAGTAATGAAAACCACATGTGTAAATCTGCGATCCGTGCAGTAGTTCAAGCTGCAGCTAATAGAAAATACAGAAAGTGAACTCTGCTATATAAAGGATTCTTGTTACAAAAATATAATGTGAAAACCAGATGCAGACAGAAAATCTTAATCACAGATGGGAATGTAATCACTGGCATACAGAATACTTTTTTGATCAATCTTAACCATATGTGCAATGTATTTATTTTCTAAGGAATGCAATAACTTGAGAGAACCTTCTATTTGAATTCAGTTAACCTCATATTTATAATGCTTTTATCTAACTCCCCTATCCCTTCAATATGTACACTGAGCCAAGGTTTTAAAAGGAAGAGTTGCTAGCCTTGGCAAATCCTTCTTGTATCAGTTTATCTTTCAAAGTTTTAATAGGATGTAAAAGACTACACACATCAGAATCAACCTTAAAAGCGATCAAGTGCAGTTCCCCATTACTGTGTTTCTCAATCACTGCCGGGAATCCCTTAACTGCCTAAACATATTCCTCTATAAATTATATCAACATTTGGGGCACTTTTCTGTTGGTAAATAAGACATAACTATTCCAAAAGTGAGGATTTAACACACCTCTATCTATCAATCTGAATTGGATCAAATCTTAACTCCTAACTTTTCTGTTTTCTTTCACAAAAACATTGCGTAACAGAAAGACGGTCCCTTTACTGTAACAAAAATACAATTCGTTTTCTGTTCCACAAAAGGAATCTGTTATATCATATTTGACTTAGAAAACATTATCTTAATAAGCACAGTCCCTAATACCGGGTTGTAGCCTGCATTTGCCAAGGCCTGCACGATGTTATCTGTAGGACAACTTTGTACACCCATGATTCTACTCCTAACAGGAAGTGATTGGGATACTGTAATTTGGGTGTCCCTCATCATAGGTCACATGAACTAAACTTTAAGACGCCAACTACACAAGATCCCATAAGCTTCTATCACGTATACTCATCCTGATTATCCTCTCTTCTAACTATTCATCCCCTGATATATGCACAGAAATGCATCGGCCTTATTCTTGCCTTATTCTGACATTCAGACCCTCCATGATTCGGCACTAACCTGCACTTTTCAGCCTCTGTTCTATCACATGCCATTAGAGGGTGCACCTCTTCAATGGATAACCTCTCATATAACACATCATCTCATCTTTATGGATTTGTCCATTAACTCTTCCAGACTCGTGGATGGCTGGCTTCTTCTCAACACTCAGGTTTCATTCAAGTGCAGCCTCAGAGACAGTTTTCCCTACAGTCCAAAATAAAGTCTCATCACTACCAAGAGCACTCCCAACTACCTCTCCAACATTTTTTTGATTGTCTTCATTGTATTTAACACCATGGTGAATAATCATCCAACTGTTTCTATTGTATACCTCCTACTCTTAAACTATAAGATCTATGAGAACAGGGATATTGTCTGTTTTGCTCATTACTCCATCTTTCATACAGTACTTGGCAAATAAAAAGAATAAAAAAAATGAATTCCACATAATGAAAAGGTCCAGTTTAAGCCCTATGACAATCACAAACATTTACCTGACCCCTCCCAAGGCCTACAATCATTTTTTTTTTTTTACAATCATTCTTTCTTCTTTAAATTGTAACACCATTTATGGTCTATATCAGGCTGGGCAAACTTGATCTTCCAGATGTTATTCATATGAGCCCATACCTATCATATCGTATTATTCATATGTAGCCCATACTGTACATACACAGGCTGGTATGGAAGTCACACAGGGCATTCACGTCTGAGAAGTCAGCCCTTCCTCCCAGAGTCAGCACTAGAATACCACAATTAAGGATTGCAGGCAGCATTAAGTTCAAGCAACCTTTAATGTTTTTATACATAGACTTATCCCTCAACTGAGTTTACCATTTGGGTTTCCTGTTCTGGAAAGTGATACCATCTTATTCTCCTTCTGTCTCTATACCTTACCTTGATGCTATATATGCATTTTGTGGTAATGGCCACAAGGGAAGGGGCCATGTGTATTTGACAGTCTTCATACACAGTCACTGAGTCAATGCTGGCTGAGTGAACAAATGATAACTGAATATTACCTTGTCTTTCGTCAAGCTTCTTCCTCTTATTGTGATAAAGCAGTATTTTAAATATTTTAAATATTATTTTAAAGATAAAAAATTAAGCCGAAGGCAGGTGACCAATTTTGAATTATTTTCAGTCAAGGTGACAACACAGGATGATCAATGAGCTAACAAACCAGGCAACTGAAAATAATAGGAAGCTCTAAAATACCTCCTCTGCTATGAGTGAAAGAAAGAGAAAGTCACTCCATCGTGTTCGACTCTGTAGTCCAAGAACGAGCCATGGAACTCTCCAGGCGAGAATACTGAAGTCAGTAACCTTTCCTTTCTCCAGAGGACCTTTCCACCCCAGGGATGGAATCCAGGTCTCCTGCACTATAGACTGATTCTTTATCATCTGAGCCACCAGGGAAGCCCCAATTTTATCTTCAATAAAATAAATCTCCCGAAAGTCCACTTTAGAAGTCCACTACACACAGTTGGACTAGAATCTAAGGTCTTACACCTTACTAGCTATTAGACGTTGAAACAATTCACTTAACCTTCCTAAACTTTTAGATGCAAATCCCTACAGTGGGATAATTAAACCTAACTCACCAGGATGATATGAAAAGACAATCAGTTCAGAGTAGAAAGAAGGTAATACCTATTTTAACATTATGATTTAAAGCATTAAAAACAACAGGTCTCCGTTCAAAAATGACCTAATGCAATGAAAAACTTCTGAAAGTCACTGCTGTAGTATTAGTTGATAAAGTACGATCTGTCAATACCAAAATATGTGGAAGTAAGCTGCAGGTCCCAAAATATTTTGCACTAGAAAAAAAAATAAAGAAATAACCACAAGCTAATGTTTTGTGATTAATTCTTTTCCTCAGTTAATTTCATCTGTGGAAGATCACCTCTAGAGGATAAAAAAGAGAGAGCCAATTATTTCCAAAGACTGGTTTTTCCAAATAAAGGCATCTGTTTCATTCCGGCAACTTTTACATGAAAGAAAAATGAGACTTTGAAAGTATCTGCATTCATGGTTGATGGCCACATGTCTCAAAAAAAAAATATATTCCGCAGTTCTCCAACTTCAAGTACTGTCTGGTTTCTGCTGCTCCTTATCAGTTGATATCCCTCTCCCTTCTTCCCTTTCTTCTCCCTCTCTCCCTGCCTCAGAAACTTGTAAAGCTTTGATATGGTATGTTTCTGTACTCTAAATGGCAACACTTCTAAGTACAGTGAGAAGTCTTGATAATTTTCCACTTTAATTTCAACCTGAAGTCTCTGTGGTTGGCCCTGTTCATGGGGAGACAACAGGGTAGTAGGGCTTGAAGAATCCAGGGGAGCAATAAATAGTGAGCCCTAGCACAGAGAAGCATAGGAGTCAAAAATCTTGGTTCAGACCTCACCCCACCACTCATGCAGGGTGATCTTGGGCAAGCAAGGAAGCCTCTAGGAGTGATTTACCAATGAGCTCACTCCCAAGTGAGTGTTAAATAAGGCGACGTGAACTTCACTCCATGAAGGTATTCACTGTGCCTCCTCCCCACATATCTCTGTCTAAAATTGTTCAGTCACTTGCATTAAGGAACTGAAGGCTGTCCTTCTGAAGCCATCTCTTGGAAATGTTACCTGGAAGCAAAGACAGTGAGATTCTTCACCCTCTTTTTTCAAGGTCAGAGAATCTTAGCTTAGTAGACGTTAAACAATTCACTTACCTTCCTAAACTTTTAGATGCAAATCCCTACAGTGGGATAATTAAACCTAACTCACCAGGATGATATGAAAAGACAATCAGTTCAGAGTAGAAAGAAGGTAATACCTATTTTAACATTATGATTTAAAGCATTAAAAACAACAGGTCTCCGTTCAAAAATGACCTAATGCAATGAAAAACTTCTGAAAGTCACTGCTGTAGTATTAGTTGATAAAGACGATCTGTCAATACCAAAATATGTGGAAGTAAGCTGCAGGTCCCAAAATATTTTGCACTAGAAAAAAAAATAAAGAAATAACCACAAGCTAATGTTTTGTGATTAATTCTTTTCCTCAGTTAATTTCATCTGTGGAAGATCACCTCTAGAGGATAAAAAAGAGAGAGCCAATTATTTCCAAAGACTGGTTTTTCCAAATAAAGGCATCTGTTTCATTCCGGCAACTTTTACATGAAAGAAAAATGAGACTTTGAAAGTATCTGCATTCATGGTTGATGGCCACATGTCTCAAAAAAAAAATATATTCCGCAGTTCTCCAACTTCAAGTACTGTCTGGTTTCTGCTGCTCCTTATCAGTTGATATCCCTCTCCCTTCTTCCCTTTCTTCTCCCTCTCTCTCCCTGCCTCAGAAACTTGTAAAGCTTTGATATGGTATGTTTCTGTACTCTAAATGGCAACACTTCTAAGTACAGTGAGAAGTCTTGATAATTTTCCACTTTAATTTCAACCTGAAGTCTCTGTGGTTGGCCCTGTTCATGGGGAGACAACAGGGTAGTAGGGCTTGAAGAATCCAGGGGAGCAATAAATAGTGAGCCCTAGCACAGAGAAGCATAGGAGTCAAAAATCTTGGTTCAGACCTCACCCCACCACTCATGCAGGGTGATCTTGGGCAAGCAAGGAAGCCTCTAGGAGTGATTTACCAATGAGCTCACTCCCAAGTGAGTGTTAAATAAGGCGACGTGAACTTCACTCCATGAAGGTATTCACTGTGCCTCCTCCCCACATATCTCTGTCTAAAATTGTTCAGTCACTTGCATTAAGGAACTGAAGGCTGTCCTTCTGAAGCCATCTCTTGGAAATGTTACCTGGAAGCAAAGACAGTGAGATTCTTCACCCTCTTTGGTGTTCAAGGTCAGAGAATCTTAGGATAAGAGGGACCTGTCATTCTAACCAGCGCCATTCCTAATTTAAAGGCTTGTTCATTAAGCAACAGCTGGAATTCCACACAGTAGGTGAAAACACAAAACTGGCGAATAGAGAGGGAGATTGAGAAGGGGTTACAGTATGAGAGAGAAGTGCTCAGCCTGAAGTCTGTCCAGGAAAATGACACAGCAACCAAAGAAAGGATCAACAGAAGCCTATGGCACCTAAGGGATTACCTCAGGACATGGGAGAGGAAAAGCTGGGAGTGACAATGGTTTTCAGCCTCGTTGGGTCCCTGATGCAAGGGACAGTTCCAGCTCAGAAACAGGTCCACGCATACAACATTTTTTTTTACAGTTTCAGGGAGCTCATCCTTTACATGTGTGAGCCACAGGGTAAAAAATAAACAGGTTAAGATCGCTATTTATGAATACTCAAGTGACTTAAACACTTAAGTCTGCCCAGGGTGTTTTTTGGTTGCAAAAACTTACAGTTAAAATATGGTGGCAATAAATTGTACATTCTATGATAAGAGAACACAATAAAAAGGGACCAAGGGGCTTCCCTGCAAGAGTTCACCTTGCAGTGCAAGGGGCACTGGTTCGATCCCTGGCCCAGGAGGATCCCACATGCTGTGGAGTGGCTGGACTGGTGTGTCCAATTACAAGCCAGCACTCTGAAGCACATGCGTCCAGGGCCAATGCCTACAACAAGAGAGGCCACTGCAATGAGGGGTCCACACAGGTCAAAGAATAAAGACGGATGAAAATAAATAACTGAAGGACCAATAAAAGAGGCAAAAGTAAACAACCCAAAAAAAGGCAGACCAAGGGGGAAAGGACTGGGAAAGAAATGACATGCTCTTGCAACGAAAGAATCCATTTTGATCTCACAATGAAATATTTGAGGACAGTATTAAGTAAATAACTTGAATTCAAGGCATGAGCTTTCACCAAATATTTAATAAGTGTCAAAAAAATAACCCCTACTGTTCCAGGCTCCTACCTTCAAGGAGCTTACAAATCAGGAGAGAAGTCTGAATCATACGGACAGCAGCAAAATGTTGGATGTGATAAATTCTGTCTCTGAGGAAGAGTTCATGAAAACCTGAATAGTTTCATCAGCACCTGCGAAGAGGACTAAGTGGGTTCCCTGAGGTAACAGGTCTTAATCAAGATTGAGGTGAGGAAGGCTAGCAAATCAGGGTCATTGTCTGACTTGAACATCTATCTGAACATCCGCACACATTAAACAGGAATACACTCTCCATTAAGTATTTGCTGAGTGAAGGTGATTAAGAAGAAATAGCCATAGAGAGGCCAAGATCCCACAGGGTGCTTCAAACTATGATTGACAGTTCAAGAGTGATCTACTCAGATGCCTAGCACAAAAGCAAGTCTTTCTGAAATGACACTGTGCTCCGCACACAGCATCTCATGCAATCCACATGACAACTTCATGTGCCATGCCATTATTATCCAGATGAGAATTATTTCCAGATGAAGAGTAGGAGATTCAATAAGTGGCAAAGCACTGGGGAGGCGAGTCTCTTCACTGCTCCACTTGACTGCCTTCTAGTAGAGAACAGTAGCACCTTCTCCCAGGAAGGGCAGAATCCCAGAACCAACCATCCATCCCAAGCTGATGCTGCAGTTTCAAGTAACAAGGTTTGCAAAAGTCTCAGAAGACCAAGCGACATCCAACAAAAGTTCTCCTTCCAACCACCAATGCCTGGGCCCCACTTTCTTCCCATAAAGCAAATACTATTGTCAGATTCATGTGCATACTTCACCCACAACCAAAAGCATCTGTACTTCTTGTGCACTATTTTCTGTACAAATGCAGCATACTATATGCATTGGTCCCTGCTTTTTTCATCTCACACTATATCTCCAGAATGATTCCATATCAACATATATAAATTGATCTCATTATTTTAAAGACTACAGATTGGTTACAGAAAAAAAAAAAAAAGTCTTAAAAAACTCAATTCTGACAGATTTTATCCACAAAATGAATTCAGTTTCAATTCAAAGTGTGAACAGAACTGTCACTGTTTTCAAATTAAAGGATACTAAATAAAACAAGGTGAAAGTCCCCGAAATATTACATTGGTGAACCATACCCTAAAAGTCCTACATTTTGTTGTTGTTGCTTCTTCCAATAACTAAAATTCTTCAAACAGGGGAGGCAATTAACAGTGAGCAATTTAATCACAAAAATTGAATACTGCCCTTTAACATATGTTGTTTTGAAATATAAAACAAAAGACTGTGATCCCACACATGGTAGTATTTTGTTTAGATCAGAGGACTAAGTGGGTTCCCTGAGGTAACAGGTCTTAATCAAGATTGAGGTGAGGAAGGCTAGCAAATCAGGGTCATTGTCTGACTTGAACATCTATCTGAACATCCGCACACATTAAACAGGAATACACTCTCCATTAAGTATTTGCTGAGTGAAGGTGATTAAGAAGAAATAGCCATAGAGAGGCCAAGATCCCACAGGGTGCTTCAAACTATGATTGACAGTTCAAGAGTGATCTACTCAGATGCCTAGCACAAAAGCAAGTCTTTCTGAAATGACACTGTGCTCCGCACACAGCATCTCATGCAATCCACATGACAACTTCATGTGCCATGCCATTATTATCCAGATGAGAATTATTTCCAGATGAAGAGTAGGAGATTCAATAAGTGGCAAAGCACTGGGGAGGCGAGTCTCTTCACTGCTCCACTTGACTGCCTTCTAGTAGAGAACAGTAGCACCTTCTCCCAGGAAGGGCAGAATCCCAGAACCAACCATCCATCCCAAGCTGATGCTGCAGTTTCAAGTAACAAGGTTTGCAAAAGTCTCAGAAGACCAAGCGACATCCAACAAAAGTTCTCCTTCCAACCACCAATGCCTGGGCCCCACTTTCTTCCCATAAAGCAAATACTATTGTCAGATTCATGTGCATACTTCACCCACAACCAAAAGCATCTGTACTTCTTGTGCACTATTTTCTGTACAAATGCAGCATACTATATGCATTGGTCCCTGCTTTTTTCATCTCACACTATATCTCCAGAATGATTCCATATCAACATATATAAATTGATCTCATTATTTTAAAGACTACAGATTGGTTACAGAAAAAAAAAAAAAAGTCTTAAAAAACTCAATTCTGACAGATTTTATCCACAAAATGAATTCAGTTTCAATTCAAAGTGTGAACAGAACTGTCACTGTTTTCAAATTAAAGGATACTAAATAAAACAAGGTGAAAGTCCCCGAAATATTACATTGGTGAACCATACCCTAAAAGTCCTACATTTTGTTGTTGTTGCTTCTTCCAATAACTAAAATTCTTCAAACAGGGGAGGCAATTAACAGTGAGCAATTTAATCACAAAAATTGAATACTGCCCTTTAACATATGTTGTTTTGAAATATAAAACAAAAGACTGTGATCCCACACATGGTAGTATTTTGTTTACAGTCTGCTGATTGTGAAATACACAGATGAGTGTATTAATTTTAGTAGTATTTTTAAGGCATTTTTGTTCATTTAATTGGAAATATATTTGAAAAAAGTCGCTATGTGATAAAGGATTTGATCTGAAGACAGTGCTTAGGGTACTGAATGAAGAACGTAGGTTCAAAGGCCCCTTGAAATTCCCATCCCCCATGAGTACTGAGCCCAGAGTCTGAGAGACACTGCTATATAAGCCAGCCTCTGTCCCCCATGAACTTCCGCTTGACTCCTTAATCTCTGGTCCCTGCCTTCTCTCCTCTACATATTAAAATTGAAAGAAATTGTATATATGTTATTCCCTAAACAAAAGTTGAACACTTGAAATATGTAGAACGGATAGGCTGCTCTGATAGAAAGGTAAAGGTCCAGACCCAGCCCTCCTGACCACTTTTTATTCTCCCATGTGGCCTGCAAAATGGAAGAAAATTCAAAACAGTTGCAATCGATGCTAGGAGCCAAAGAACAAAAGGAAGCCAGGTCCCAGGACAATCAATAATCTACCTACTATGTAACCACTACTCTTTAAAAGTACCAGGTGACAGCCCCATTAACATTTCCCAAAAGTAGATGTATGACAAGAGATATGCAATTGGGTTCTGAAGCTCCTTTCTGGAGATTGTGACTCTATGAGTCTGTGAGGGGTAAGCATACTGTCCTTTAAACATTGACGCATTGCCCAAATTCTGGCAAGCTAAGTGCAATGGACATCTCAGCTAGTTGTCATCACTCCCCCCCTCTAAATCCATCCCATATTCAAGTATTAATTATTTTTCCTTTGCAATGTCTTTGCCTATTCCTTCTTATCCCACAAACCCATTTCTGCCCATTCTTCTACAATATCTAACATGCAAACTACTGCAAAATAAATTCTCCACCTGGCCTCAGTTTCCCCTCATTCCATCCACCACTATAGACCAACTCTTCAGAAACACAACTTTGAGTCCATGGTTTCCTGTTGCTTGGCACTTTTTTTTTTGGCTTTGGTTTTATTAAGGTTTATTTTACCATGGCATTCTTTATTCAGCTGATAGATACACGCTAGCATGGGTAAATCAAAGAGCTACTGGGAAGCCGCTGTACAGCACAGAAATCTCAGCAGCATTATCTGTGATGACCTAGACAGGCGGCATGGGGGCCGGGGTGGGAAGAAGGTCACATGGGAGGAGATGGATGTATACGTATAGTTGATTCAAGGCATTGTACAGTAGAAGCCAACACAACATGATAAAAATCGTATACTCCAATTAAAAAAAGAAGTCCAATTAGAAAATCTAATATATAAAGCAATCTTTTATGAAATGAAAGCTGCTCAGGCATGTCCGAATCTTTGCGACCCACAGATGAGCCATGAAACTCTCCAGGCAAGAATATTGTGTCCCCCCCATGCAGGCCAATTCTTTACCGTCTGAGCCACCAGGGAAGACAGCAGAACTTTCCTGGTTTCACAGTGTGAAGACGGTGAATCAAAGGGCCTAAACCTAATCTGAGCAACCTCCATTCCACCTCCCAATCCTAAGGGTTCCCAAAGGACATTGAAGTTTTTTAAACTTCTAGCTTACTGAGAAGATAAAGGTTAAGTCAAATGCCTGAGAGTCAAGATATTTACGTTCTTTCTGCCTATTTCCCCAAGTACCATCCAGGTGTCCTTCTGGCTGTATCCACATGTTGATTTATTATCTCTCTACCTCTACCCACCCACCACCCAATATGCCTCTCCCAAGACCTTTTCCAAGGTCCATTCTTACTGTATAACTGCCCACACCCCATTACAATAGCACTGCTTTGATAAATTCTACCTATCTCAAAACAAACTAAAATTCCAACTCACTTCACTTCTGAAGTCTCATTTATTGTACCATTTACTCAGAAAGCAAGAAAGTCTCTTCATCTTTTGTAGGTATTTAATTTGTCCTCAACGGGTTTATCATTCAATGGGAACTGGGTCTACTGCCTGTTCTGTACCTCCACCTAACACACTGCTTTACACATAGTGGGCATTCATTAAATATTTACAAATTCATTTCGGATTTGTAACCAAGATCAAAACCCTTAATTTGCTTTCAAATATTCTAAAAGGTTTCATCACAAAGGCTACTCAAGGAACATATGCCTTTCTCTTAAGACAGTCAAATAGCTTTAATGGGCTGTTCATTTTATTGCTCTTCATTTATGCTTCTCTGATATTTTACACCCACTTTCCCTAGCCCACTCAAAGCCTGACTTGGACAAGTCAATGGAGACTGATCACATTTACTTTCCATTTAGACCTGAATGCACCGAACCTACTCTTAAACAAAAGGATTTAAATTCATTCTCCACACTTGTTTCCCATCAGAGGTCAAATGCAGATCTAATTTCTGAACAAATCTAGCTAAAGATGAGGATGAAAATGTGTGACAGGTAGGCAAAGAGATTTGGCAATAAATACTTGCCCGACACATGATAAAAGTTACAGAATTCTAACATCACTTTAAAAGAACACTTTCACAGGAAAGAAGGATTACTATATCAGTCTGATAAACACCACAGTTCCAGTCCCAATATCATCTGCTGTTCTTCCCAGCTGTGTTTGCTCATCACTGTGTACATAACATATGCATAGATTCAGAAAATAAACTAGCAGTCATTCATGACCTGTCTAACAGCTCACATCTTTCTATATCTTGAGGTTATGGGAAGGAGTATAGTATATTGGATTTTAACAAAGTAGAGCAACCAGCTTCCTAAGACTTTGTATTTAAAGCACAGCCTGAATCATGTTCACAAGGTGATGACTTTTTTCTATATTCTTGAGGTTATGGGAAGGAGTATTTCCGCCATCTCCATCCACATGTTGATTTATTATCTCTCTACCTCTACCCACCCACCACCCAATATGCCTCTCCCAAGACCTTTTCCAAGGTCCATTCTTACTGTATAACTGCCCACACCCCATTACAATAGCACTGCTTTGATAAATTCTACCTATCTCAAAACAAACTAAAATTCCAACTCACTTCACTTCTGAAGTCTCATTTATTGTACCATTTACTCAGAAAGCAAGAAAGTCTCTTCATCTTTTGTAGGTATTTAATTTGTCCTCAACGGGTTTATCATTCAATGGGAACTGGGTCTACTGCCTGTTCTGTACCTCCACCTAACACACTGCTTTACACATAGTGGGCATTCATTAAATATTTACAAATTCATTTCGGATTTGTAACCAAGATCAAAACCCTTAATTTGCTTTCAAATATTCTAAAAGGTTTCATCACAAAGGCTACTCAAGGAACATATGCCTTTCTCTTAAGACAGTCAAATAGCTTTAATGGGCTGTTCATTTTATTGCTCTTCATTTATGCTTCTCTGATATTTTACACCCACTTTCCCTAGCCCACTCAAAGCCTGACTTGGACAAGTCAATGGAGACTGATCACATTTACTTTCCATTTAGACCTGAATGCACCGAACCTACTCTTAAACAAAAGGATTTAAATTCATTCTCCACACTTGTTTCCCATCAGAGGTCAAATGCAGATCTAATTTCTGAACAAATCTAGCTAAAGATGAGGATGAAAATGTGTGACAGGTAGGCAAAGAGATTTGGCAATAAATACTTGCCCGACACATGATAAAAGTTACAGAATTCTAACATCACTTTAAAAGAACACTTTCACAGGAAAGAAGGATTACTATATCAGTCTGATAAACACCACAGTTCCAGTCCCAATATCATCTGCTGTTCTTCCCAGCTGTGTTTGCTCATCACTGTGTACATAACATATGCATAGATTCAGAAAATAAACTAGCAGTCATTCATGACCTGTCTAACAGCTCACATCTTTCTATATCTTGAGGTTATGGGAAGGAGTATAGTATATTGGATTTTAACAAAGTAGAGCAACCAGCTTCCTAAGACTTTGTATTTAAAGCACAGCCTGAATCATGTTCACTAGGTGATGACTTCTCAGTTGCTAGTATTTCACTTGCCAAATCAGATGTGTATTTGAAATGCTCTCAGCAATGCCACTGTGCTAGCCCCCTGGCACAGCCCTTAGGGCAGTCTTCGCAGGAACCATAATCTATCTACTTTCCTAATAACTCTCTGATCTTATACCTGCGTGCCACCAGGCATACTCCTCACAAGGTCTAGAAGAAAGGATGTCTCAAACATTAACATCTTCCAGCTAGTTTTCTCTTCTGGTGCTCTAATAGAGCTGGCCACAGCTAAGCCCATCAATGCTCTGGCAACGTTTCCTGTATTATTAGTGACCCCTTAACTCTTGATAGCTTATATGTAGGCAAACTGCCATTGTATCTCATGGTAATATTTTCTCTATTATTTCTCTGATGTAGTGCTCAGTCTAGTCAAGTCAGGTACCATGAGTTCACTGCACGCGTACTTTTAAGACATTCATCTTTATGGTAAAGAACTTTAATTTGGCCTCCACCAAACTTCAAATGCCAATACAAAAACTTTCTACGACCTATGAAGCAAACAGTGATTCCAGTGATTTCCACTGCTAGTGACACATGAACATAATGCAATTTCCATGTTCCTCCTAGTAAACAGCAGAAGTTTCCACTGCCATCGTGGGTGATGACAAAGGGTTTACCTTAATCAAATCAGAAGTATAAAAATGTAATAGTCACTAAAGATTCAAAGAAATCGAGCTTAGGCTCACTATTAATAATTTCACAAATTAGGATTAAACTTGTAACAGTGCCTATACCTATTTAATGAAAATACAAAAATCAGTGTTATTTGTAGGGCTTTCACCAATTTTAGAAGCAATAGCAGACTGTTCCTTCAGATGACAGATAGTTTTTGGTCTTTATCACTTCACATCTGATTCCTATGTATGTATGTGTGAGTCACTCAGTCGTGTCCGACTCTTTGTGACCCCAGGGACTGTAGCCCCCCAGACTCCTCTGTCACGGAATTCTCCAGGCAAGAATACTGGAGTGAGTCGTTTCCTTCTCCAACATCTGATTCCTAGCCAAATGATAAAGTGCCCTTGTTGGTTTAAATAAGCTACTACCTATCAGGTTCTCTCCAAAAATGCCTTCAAGAGGTCATTTTCTAAATTTCTTAAAAGGTCCAAACCTTGAGACTGTGGGATGCAGAGAAAGCCTGGTAAGCACAATAGGATGACCACCATGCTTCAGTCTCTACCCCCTCCCTTCCGCCCCCAGGCACCAAGTTCACCTCATTGAGCAACTCTGAGGGGAAAGTATAAAGGCGGTGCTATTTCATCAAGAACTAAAATAGTTTAGCTCCTTCTCCTTGCATTAAAAGATTCTTTCCTCCATCATTCACCTCTAAAAAGAATATAGTAACAGCCAAAATTTCAGACGATCATCTTAGATCTGGATGGCTAGGAGAAAAACGACACTATTCCCCCACACCTCTTTACAATGAAGAACACTGGGGAGATACTGACATTCTACACTGACTCTATTCTACACTGACTCAATTATATGCAGATTAGTAGTACCTCCAACTCAGAATTAAAAATATAATGATTTTTTTTTCATTCTCCTATTCATGGGAAATTCCTGGAAGCCTACTTGTAATATCCTATATAGATATGTATATATGAGAGTCGGGAAGCCTAATGATCAGTGAGTTTGCCCATCATTTTGCTCCAAGTATACACCTGAGGGCTGGAGGGCACCCCATGCCACCCAACAAGTCAGTGACTGAACTGGAAAAGGAACCTTAGTTTGCCTACTATGAGAATGCACACGCACTAGGAGTGCAGAATGAGATCAATAGAGGAGGCAGGTCTCAAGGTAGTGTAGTGTAGGAAGGTGGTATTCAGATGAGAGAACAGAATTTAGCAACAGAAAAGCCTGGATTAGGGAGAATTAAGGGATACAGCATAAGCATGCATGCAAAATTGCTTCAGTCATCTTGGAATGGGCTGCCAGGCCCTCCTCCAGGGGATCTTCTCAACCCAGGGATGGAACCCATGTCTCTTATGTCTACTGCATTGGCAGGCAGTTCTTTACCACTAGTGCCACCTGGTGGTAAGAGGGATACAGAGTGGCATACATGTGTTTCCTTCTCCAACATCTGATTCCTAGCCAAATGATAAAGTGCCCTTGTTGGTTTAAATAAGCTACTACCTATCAGGTTCTCTCCAAAAATGCCTTCAAGAGGTCATTTTCTAAATTTCTTAAAAGGTCCAAACCTTGAGACTGTGGGATGCAGAGAAAGCCTGGTAAGCACAATAGGATGACCACCATGCTTCAGTCTCTACCCCCTCCCTTCCGCCCCCAGGCACCAAGTTCACCTCATTGAGCAACTCTGAGGGGAAAGTATAAAGGCGGTGCTATTTCATCAAGAACTAAAATAGTTTAGCTCCTTCTCCTTGCATTAAAAGATTCTTTCCTCCATCATTCACCTCTAAAAAGAATATAGTAACAGCCAAAATTTCAGACGATCATCTTAGATCTGGATGGCTAGGAGAAAAACGACACTATTCCCCCACACCTCTTTACAATGAAGAACACTGGGGAGATACTGACATTCTACACTGACTCTATTCTACACTGACTCAATTATATGCAGATTAGTAGTACCTCCAACTCAGAATTAAAAATATAATGATTTTTTTTTCATTCTCCTATTCATGGGAAATTCCTGGAAGCCTACTTGTAATATCCTATATAGATATGTATATATGAGAGTCGGGAAGCCTAATGATCAGTGAGTTTGCCCATCATTTTGCTCCAAGTATACACCTGAGGGCTGGAGGGCACCCCATGCCACCCAACAAGTCAGTGACTGAACTGGAAAAGGAACCTTAGTTTGCCTACTATGAGAATGCACACGCACTAGGAGTGCAGAATGAGATCAATAGAGGAGGCAGGTCTCAAGGTAGTGTAGTGTAGGAAGGTGGTATTCAGATGAGAGAACAGAATTTAGCAACAGAAAAGCCTGGATTAGGGAGAATTAAGGGATACAGCATAAGCATGCATGCAAAATTGCTTCAGTCATCTTGGAATGGGCTGCCAGGCCCTCCTCCAGGGGATCTTCTCAACCCAGGGATGGAACCCATGTCTCTTATGTCTACTGCATTGGCAGGCAGTTCTTTACCACTAGTGCCACCTGGTGGTAAGAGGGATACAGAGTGGCATACATGTGTGCATACCCTAGGATATCTGTTGGCCAATAGCCTATTCTGATTCCTAGGTTGGGATCAAAGGCAAATGTAAAGAGAACAGTGCATGCATAGACCATGACTGCTAAGGAGCACATAAAGCTAAGTATTCAGAGAATACGTCTCTATTAGAAGTTGGGAACAAAGCAGGTATAATTAATTTGGGAAACATAAGGATACCTCAGTTTTCCAAACTGGAGCAAAAGGCCAAACCAGAAGAGCAACCAAGGTTAGTTGTAGAGTGAGGGACTAGAGCTCTTTGAAATGAAGAAAGTGAAATGCTGGTTAATCATTTACTTAAAATCAGTGATGATAGTGTACACGACAGTTAATGCCATGAGGCTCACAGTAGGTCTCTCATGTGTGTTGATTCCTCTACTTTCTCCCAAGCCCAACAACTAGGTGGCAGCCTTTGAACGCCTAGAGTACACGCACAAGCAGTTGCACAAGCAGTCCAAGCTACAGGTGTTAAAAGATGACTGAATCTAGTCAATCACATTCCCTAAGGCACTGGGAGGTATTGAGATTGTTTGGACAAACAATAGGAAAGCTTTACATTTGCACCCTCAACATTCAACAAGATTTAAATCTTAGAGGCCTCATTCACCCAAGTACTGGTTTTGCCTTAGGGACTCTGAACAATAACAAGCCCACAAAAACAAGAATTACATTATAGAGGTAACCTCAATTAGAACTATCAAAGAAGAGGGATTTTTAAGTACTGTCTCTTACAGTTAGTGAAAAAACGTTAGTGGTTCTGAGTAAGACTGATGGTTTTAAGCTTTTTCAAACAAGAGGGTCTCACGCCTTAAACCTCAACCAGCAGGCATTACTTCTTCAGAGGTACCGATAGAAAAGCCTGAACATCACTTGATCAAGTATGAATATTCTGAAAAGAGGCACAAGAAGCACTTTCCTGTTCATGTCATGTAGGTACTGAGCACGGATCATAGTTCAGCACAAAAACAACTCTCTAGAAGATCATATACAAAATGATGGGACTGTATTTCATATACAAAATAACTTTCTCCACTGATGTGTGATTCAGCAACATTTCTTGAGAGGGGCAAAGTGCTTGGTGCTATACCAGAGAATATACCCACCAAGAAATATACCCAGATTTCTGAAAGATATGCCAGCATAACATGCTACAACTTGGCTTCAAATTGGAAATTACATTCTTTATAAGAATTATTCATAATCGTACATGTAATCACAAGTACACAAAATGTTTCCTTCAAACAACCTCTTCTTTTGATTGGTGTTTCAGAAGAAACATCACATTTGTTAATATCAAATAAACTAATGTGTCACAATGTCTCTTTTCCTTTTCATCCATTCTGGAGATATTCTGAGTTCATCTGTGAAGAGTGAGTGTGTCTAGCAAATGAAGTGTGAAGATACAAGCCATATAGCCTCTAACTGATCCAAAGTGGTGATTATGCCTCACCACAGAAAAATTACTAAAGCCACAAATCCACCCAACTGCAAATGTGGATGGAGACAATATTAAGCCTGATCCAAATTTTATAGGTCTTCCTTCTGCCATAATTCTCTATGTCCAGTTTTACATGAACAGCATTGCCATTCATTTTTCTTTTAATAGGGATAAAGTATTATTTTTATTATGATTATTCATGTCAGAGTTCTTTTTAATTAATATTGAGTGATTTTTTTTAAACATGTCTTTCCTAGAAATGTCACTAGCAAAATACATCCAATTTTTCTCTAATGTGGTGCTTTCCCTGTCCATAAAACTTATTTGATTAGCAGTACTATAGAAGCTAAAGCTTTTGTATGCAGGCACTCAAGCATAATTTAATCATTTTATTTAAGCATGAAAAAAATTATTCTGAAAGCCCTGTTAGGTAAAATATCCCTGATTAGTTTAAACTTACATTTGCAGGTATATTAAAGGTGAAATAAAACACAGAATGCCCAGTATGCAATGGAATAGTGTTAACTTTGTTATAATAGTCAGCAGTAAGTTAAAAATTGCAGTATTAGAGAATGTAAGAAATAACTATCTCATTTTAAATAACTGCATTTAAACAGGTCACTTTAAAATAAATTTTGTTTTATGCGAAACCATTTTATATTACAAGGATTTTCACCTATGGAAATCTCTTTCATAGTCAAATGAAATGAGGTCCTAATTGCATAATACCATTTATCTGCTCAGGATAAAAGTGCCAACAAATGAAAATGCACATTAGGCAAGAGATTGTCAGAATAGAAAATTGTCTTTTTCATTTTTTTTTATTTTTTTGTTTTTTTGTTTTTAAATAACCCACTCACATTAACAAAAGACTGCAGTAGCTTCCAAATTATAGGTTGTTATTTTTAGTGGAAGTAGTTCAATATTCATATTGGAGCAGATGTAGCAGTTTAACAAAACAGCTCTTCAAATCCTGCACAAATTGAAAACAGGAAAACTGATTGCATTTTCTCTTATCACTTTCCTTTTCTGAATTGACACTTCTGGCCTTCTGAAAATTTACACATGGCTTTCATCCCAACAGCACCTGCTGATCAAACAGAAACCTAACATTTTCATGAAAATGGTATAAAGGACTAGTTTTATTCTAAATGCTATAAAGGGCATCAGTTGCCTAACTTGATGGCAACAACCTCTGGGTAAAGGCATATTCATAATAGTTTTATATTTCCACTAAAATTAAATATATATATATATATTAAGTCCCTTCTGGTTTTTTCTATGTTCACTTTTCATATGATTCAAATTTCTTTGACTCAATGTCTGGCTAAAACTTAGTTTTACTAGGCAAAGACTAGGCAAAATGTGTAAAAAGGGCAGATTATACTAAGACACAGAATACTTAGCATTTTCTTTGCCAGTGCTTGGAACACACGCTTATCTATACATATTGCTTTCCATCCAGCCACGAGTGTAAAACATACACAATTCATTTTCATATTCCACCCACAAAAAAAAAGCAAAGGCAGGCCCAGTTTTTGAAAGGGACTTACACATTCTTTTAGCAGATACAGATTTAGCAGTGTCTGAATGTTTGCATAGCCCCAACTGGAGAAAACTGGATGTCACCTGGGCAGGAGCCAGTACCTCTCTAAAGGATGCGACCAACCCCCTCATTGTAAATATCTCTGGCAAGGTAAAGCTAAATCTTGAAAATGGGTATTCTTATACGTAAAATACAAGGACTGATGGCTAAGTAGCTCCCAGATTTTTAAATAAAAGCTTATCACCTATTTATCTGATATACCTAATTCTAAGTAAAATTAAAGATGTTCCTAAGACATGCTCTCTGTCAGTTTACTAGCCAAAGATCTCCATCCTTCTGAAGGATTCCAGTCTGTCTATTCCCATTCTGCCTGGGTGACAAGGTAACCCCAGGCAGAAATGACATACAGCAATATATGTGCCACTTTGGCCAGTTGGTCTGTGAATTTCAGTGTTTCATCATGCTCACTGAGGCAACAGCAAACCTGAAATGTCAATATGTTCAGTCAATGGAAGTAAAATAATGGGACTCTATTGTCTTACCCAATCGATCTGCTGCTTTCAACAAGAAAACATGACCCCCTGCCTTTAAACAAATTTTAATTAGGCTCTTAGTTCCTGGATCCTATTTACCTGTAAAAATAGTTATTGTGACTATAGGTAGGAAGCAAAACAGTTGTTTTTCCCACTTTTATCCATTTTAAGAACCTTCTAAAGTTGATACTACATTTTTTTAATGCACCCATGAATATATTAAACATATTCTAAACATTTTATTAAATACTTTAAAATTAATTTCCTTTCAAACTAACTCCAAGGGGGGAAAATATTCCATGGTTTAAAGTCAACATACAAGTCTACCTTATAAACTGGATGTTTCCCCACTCCAGACCTAGTTGAAATCATACCATAAAATCAACTAATTCCACAGTAAAAGTAGGTTTCATTTGCTCTTCTCACTCATTCAAGTACTACCATTAGCATCAATTCACCACCCATTCAAAACATGTCACACAAAACCAAACACAAATGATCCATTCTAAAAGCCTCTACCGATTTTGCTCAGTTTATCAATCCTACAAATAAGGGGTAAATGAAACTCTTGCTATAACAAGGGAGACGGTGCTAAGCAGAGCAGGAGGTGTGGGACCCACAAAAAAGCAAAGGCAGGCCCAGTTTTGAAAGGGACTTACACATTCTTTTAGAATCGTTTAGCAGTGTCTGAATGTTTGCATAGCCCCAACTGGAGAAAACTGGATGTCACCTGGGCAGGAGCCAGTACCTCTCTAAAGGATGCGACCAACCCCCTCATTGTAAATATCTCTGGCAAGGTAAAGCTAAATCTTGAAAATGGGTATTCTTATACGTAAAATACAAGGACTGATGGCTAAGTAGCTCCCAGATTTTTAAATAAAAGCTTATCACCTATTTATCTGATATACCTAATTCTAAGTAAAATTAAAGATGTTCCTAAGACATGCTCTCTGTCAGTTTACTAGCCAAAGATCTCCATCCTTCTGAAGGATTCCAGTCTGTCTATTCCCATTCTGCCTGGGTGACAAGGTAACCCCAGGCAGAAATGACATACAGCAATATATGTGCCACTTTGGCCAGTTGGTCTGTGAATTTCAGTGTTTCATCATGCTCACTGAGGCAACAGCAAACCTGAAATGTCAATATGTTCAGTCAATGGAAGTAAAATAATGGGACTCTATTGTCTTACCCAATCGATCTGCTGCTTTCAACAAGAAAACATGACCCCCTGCCTTTAAACAAATTTTAATTAGGCTCTTAGTTCCTGGATCCTATTTACCTGTAAAAATAGTTATTGTGACTATAGGTAGGAAGCAAAACAGTTGTTTTTCCCACTTTTATCCATTTTAAGAACCTTCTAAAGTTGATACTACATTTTTTTAATGCACCCATGAATATATTAAACATATTCTAAACATTTTATTAAATACTTTAAAATTAATTTCCTTTCAAACTAACTCCAAGGGGGGAAAATATTCCATGGTTTAAAGTCAACATACAAGTCTACCTTATAAACTGGATGTTTCCCCACTCCAGACCTAGTTGAAATCATACCATAAAATCAACTAATTCCACAGTAAAAGTAGGTTTCATTTGCTCTTCTCACTCATTCAAGTACTACCATTAGCATCAATTCACCACCCATTCAAAACATGTCACACAAAACCAAACACAAATGATCCATTCTAAAAGCCTCTACCGATTTTGCTCAGTTTATCAATCCTACAAATAAGGGGTAAATGAAACTCTTGCTATAACAAGGGAGACGGTGCTAAGAAGAGCAGGAGGTGTGGGTGAAAATAAGGCATTTAAGTCATTCAAATTTTCCCTTAAGTTCTACAGACTTTCCCTGCAAAGAACAGAGACAGACTCACCTTAAGCATAAAAACAAAAATAAACTAATCAAGTTGTTAAGCAGCTTTTTCTCTCCCCTCTTCATCTAAAGGCTTCAGCGTCCCATCAATAAATAATCTATTGTTCTCCCTTTATCCAGTCTCTTTAAACCTATTCAGAATGGCAAAACTAAACCCAATTAAAGATAAGGCCCTCCGGTAATCTCACCTCCGTGAGTCCTGTCTGGATAGCAGAGGTGATGGGAGATAGCGGCCAGGCCAGGACTGATGCCTTCTCCTCACCCCACACAACAAAAGGCAGATTTCTCTTTCTCCCTCTGCTAATCTTTAAATGTAAATTCTCTCCGCCAGCTAAGAGGAGCGACAGATAACATGTTACATCTTCACTTCTCCTGGTCTTATCGACTTCTGAATCATTTGGAAAGGGAGAGAGGAAAAGAGAAAGGCAGCCTCCCCACGCTCCCCCTACTCTGCTCCTTTCCACCCCTCCTTCCTCCCTGCACGCCTCCCCTCCCCTGTTCACGGAGATTACCTTCTGGCAAAGGAGCGCAGGAGAGGCGGCCGCAGCCGAGGCGGCACCCAGACCGCGGCTTTGTATTCATTAAACACACATCGGAGCTTATCAGAAGTAAAAGGCTTGTCAGGATGGCACATTGTGTGTGAGTGAGTGTGTGAGCGCAGGAGGGAGAGGAGAGAAGCCAACGTGCATCAGGGTGATTACAATATCAGCAGGGCCCAGATGGAGGCAGGAAAATAAACAGAGGGTGCGTGTGAGACAGAGCGGGAGAGGGAGGAAAAGTGGGAGAGAGAGAGAAAGAGACACGGGCTGGAGGGAAGAGGCGGAAAGGCAAGGAAGGGGTGGGGGCTCAGGCTCCAGAATGGGGGTGGCAAGGTGGGCGAGGTACCCCAAGGTTGGCTGAGGGCGAGAGCCTGCGCCTGGGGAGGGTGGCCTGCATTCCCCAATCTGCCTCTACCCAGAGAAAACAGGAGGAATCCAGACTAGCAAACAGCATTTCTCTGCCTGAGGGCTGGGTTGCTAACCGTCTGGAGGTTCTGTCAAGGTCAGAGGGGAAAGAAGAGCTCTCTTTTGGCAGAGCTTAACAATGAGGCATTCACCATCTCACCTCCACCCTAATAGCCACAATTTGCAAAACAAACCTTGTGAGTTCTCACAGCACTTACACAGTATTCCAGACCAGCCTCAAGTGGGAGTCCTCATCCCTTCTGTGCTGACCTCAATACTAAATTCCAGCCCCCTGCCCAGAGACACAAAGACAGGTATAGGGCAAACCATCTCTCCCCTAGGCTTTGAAGGTGTCCCAGCAGAAGACTTGTGTAGCTAGCATCTCTGTGATAAAGAGCACTTGTGATTGGTAGCTACAGGTGACTCTTAAGACACCTGCTCCACCTCCAGAAATTGTGTTGGGGGAGGGGACTCTTTCTGTGTACATCTGAGAGTCTATTTTGGAGGTGGGAATTTGAAATTGAGGCAATCAATCTCAGCTTGAGCTGCCTCACAGCTCTTCAGCCACCCAGAGCCAGAGAATCAATCAGAGAACAAGAAGGGAGCTAGTGCTCCTTGTCAGTTCAGAGTTCATCTTCCACCTCCATCAGAGTCTGGAGGGAGATACACCTGAGTGGTCTCATGGGAGCCCCTATCCACTTTGAAATGCACCCATCAGCTTATATGAACATCTGATCAGATCCTTAATGGAGTGCAGATAATGCAGTAAAGAAGGTTATTTTACTGGGGGGAGAGGGAGTATTTGGTTGCGTTGTATTTCAAGGCACTGAAGCTTGGTTAAGAAGTTCTCACTCCAGTATAGTGAGTTCAGAATAAAGAAGCCAATAAACTATGTAACTGTTTACAACATACATTGTAGCTCCAGCTGCAGTGAAACTTCAGGTTGTAAAATAGTTCAGCATGGGGGCTCCATATAAATAGTTTGGGGTGAGGGTTAGTGATGAGGGGAAAAACCCTAAAGAGCTAGAGACCAGCAACCACCTCTGAGATGAGACAAATCTGAAGACCTTTACAAAATGAGAAGAGGGATGTGGTCACAAACAGAGACAACTGAGTCACTGAACAACAACAAATGGTTCAATCAAGCACTCCCCTCCAAATCACTTAGTCAAAAAGTTTTATGAGTAGTGGACCCTCCAGCCCAAGAAGACAGTTAAGGGAAACTTGATAGGCAAGGTAAAGTGAAAAACTAGGCTCTGGGGGGGGAAGGGCATGTGTGAAAAATCTTGTCATGCAATGCATGTCAGATGAAAAGGGGTCTGCCACAATCCACCACTAATCCAATAATGTGGAAAACCTCATGGTATCACTGAGAAGAGAACGAAGTAATATTCCCCCATAAATCTTCAAAAAGTGAGCAGGTTCAATAGTTAGAGAAGGGTGCAAGGACAGGAAGTAAACCATTTGGTAAGGTATGTTATAAAATTGAGTGCCCTCTAAATGAGTGAAAGCCTGTCATTCTTACATGTTTTAAATTTAATAACAGATTTCTAGAGTATCATTATAGCTCTCCTAAAGGGTCACCGTTCATTTTTTCTCTAGCTGCTTCATTCAGAATAATCAGGCGCAACCACATATACCTCCTCCTTTATTACAACTTAGTTAGATCCATTTGGACACAGACTACACACACATGTTTATAAATCCAATGCAAGTCCAGGAAGTAAAAAAATACAACTTACAAATACCAACTGATTTTTTCCATTACATGCTCTTTGAAAAAAATGGTATTTAAAAAATAAACACACTCGTACTACTTTCTCAGAAAAGGCTTACATTTTTCTTTAAAAGGCATCCAGACACTGAAGGTATGAAGAAAACGGCACAAAAGCTTATCTGCCAATGGTCTTGTTTTGTAAAGGCATAGTAGTTCTATTACTACCTTATTTGTTCACTGACTTTTGGCTCACAGTTACAGAAAAGATCAACCAATTCTCAAATGGGAAGAATCCATGACTCTCTTCCAAAGCAAACACTTTGCTGCAAAGCTTTCGATTTAAAAAAAAAAAAAGCAATATAATAATCAAGGAGTATAATCACAGAATAAATGTACAACAGGAAGTGGCTTCTATAATCACAGCTGTATTAAAGGCCATGCTGGAGACTAGAAATCTTAATTTCAGCTAGGTCTTTTCTTAATAATAGGTTACCTTCCTATAAAAGCAAGAAGTCCATCTGCCTCAAGCAGATAAGTTTTGAAGCATTAATTCAGATAAAAATCTAGCATTTTCTTTGAGTATGTGAATTCTAGTGTGCTATAATGTGAGAATTCCAACATATGACCATTATGGCATAATATCTCATTGCTCAGCTTGTCATTATTTCATTTGTAATTCTTATGTTAATTATGTTCATAATTACTATAAACAGATGTGGTAGACATTCATGTGACCTTTTATTGCAGAATGAATTCCTCACTCATTTTGCTTTAATTTCTCATGTATGTGAAACTGAAATGCAAGAGAAAAAAGCTTTCTAATTTTCTAATGGTTTACATGCACAAGTTAAAACCTACCTTATACTTCATCTGCATTTCTAAATACTAGAATATTCTTAACATTTAATCTGCTTTACAGCACATTTTAAAATTGCACACTGAATCTCACTGCTGCTCACTAAATTGTAGCTATGGATGCCAAACAAAGGCTAGCATCCGTGTCTAAGTTGTCTTTCCTTTTTTTTTTTTTTTTTTAATATCAAAGGTTAATGCAGCAGAATTGTGCTTCAAAACCAAGTGCCTAGCAGCTACATAGCAATTTATTCACTCATAACTCAACCATCACCCTCTTTACATAGAACACATTTACAATAAAATCAGTATGGATTTCATTAGCTGAAAACCTCCTCGAATTTCATTTCTTTGGCCCTAATCTATAATTAGTGTGGACAGACAGGTGCAAACCCTTCTCTTCTACAGATGGCTACTGGAAATGGTGCAAAGTAGCTCCTTCTGTTTAAACAACACAGAGATAACCTGCTCTGTCTTATCACTTACAATTACCTCCATTAAACTGGGCTAATGTTTGCTTTAATAAAATGTTCACTGTTCTTTAAACATTATTTAGGAACTCTTATATTAATGGCTGTAAAAAAAAAGTGAAGTTGGAACGTGTCTTTTTACATAATAATAAATAACTTATTCTGGATGAAATGTTCTCACTGATGGATCATATTCTGAGGTTCACAAAGGTATTTTAGTTGACTTAACATTTGTCAGTTAGTTTGCCTACACAGGGTCAGATATGGTATTTTTAAGAGGTATCATCTGGGTGACAAACAATTTAACAAGAAATTCAGAAGCATAAAATGTTTCATTTCTTTCTTATAGATTTTAACTTATTGTTGGCATATCTAGCTCCTAAAATCCTAGGTTGTTTTCAAGGATATTTATACTAACCTAATTTCATGTATTTGTTTAACTTCTGATGGATCCTGAAAGTTGTATGAAGGCATCATTTTAAGGCACATTTAAAAAATTAATCATGCATGCAAGTACACTCAGTAAGTACATGGTTAAAAATAACACCATTTCATAATAAATAACAACTATAAAGCCAGAGATCACTTCTCCTTGCTCCTGCTATCAATAAAGTCTGTGAATCACTAGATGATGAATAAGGTGCCCATAAAACAAAGAACTTTTAAACGTCCAAACATCAACAAATGGCTTTTCTCACTGAACTTACATAACTTACAGTAATAGACTCCTGTAAAATGCAACTGACTCGGGGGTTTTTTCACATGCAAATCCTGCAGGTGCCAATTTTTCAGACTGCTTTGCTATGAAGGGCTATGCTGCCTGCATAAAACCTCAATGAAGAAGGGTTTGCATTCAGTGCCTGTCAGCTGATGTTCATATCAAAGAAGTGAGAAACACGATTTGACAGTGAAGAATGTCCTAACCTGACAACCACTGACCAGCATTCCTATTGGAAGCATTTCTTTCTCTTGAACCCTTTTCAATGTTGAAAAAAATATAGTGTGTGTGTGTTTTTTTTAAGCTAAGCTTCTATTTTACAATAAAATAAATGATAATGGTACCTTACATTTTTGTGCTTCTTTACAATTTCTGAAGTGTTCTTTGATCTGCAAATATTTATACTAACACCCTAAATGGAAGAATTCATCATTAAAATCTAGCATCAAAGGGCAATATTTTACTTTTCTTCAGAAAGGGAAAATTATAAAAATATAAACCTGCAGTCCTGTAGCTGCAACATATACTGTCCTACTATTTCTAGCAACTTGCAATTTAGTAGTACAGTTTGCATCATACTACAAGAAGAATGTGTCTTATTAGGAAAGTCCTTTAAGGATCATTTTAAATCAAATTATTAGCAGATATTAGTGAGTTACTGAGATTAAAGCTACAAAGGAAAATAGCATTTCAAACATGTCTGGTCTGCTATGAGCTGTCCAAACATTAAAGAAAAAAATAGATCATTTTTTTTCTACTTGTTTTATAAGGTATGAACTGGACATTAGAGAAACTACATACTCAAACTCTCCCACTCAGTATTAAGCTTTTCAAATAAAGTGAGTGCTGTCTAGATGGTTTACAAAAAACTACGAATGCTTAAACAAAGTCTTCTAACATAAAGTTCTTCTCTACACTCAGTAAGTACATGGTTAAAAATAACACCATTTCATAATAAATAACAACTATAAAGCCAGAGATCACTTCTCCTTGCTCCTGCTATCAATAAAGTCTGTGAATCACTAGATGATGAATAAGGTGCCCATAAAACAAAGAACTTTTAAACGTCCAAACATCAACAAATGGCTTTTCTCACTGAACTTACATAACTTACAGTAATAGACTCCTGTAAAATGCAACTGACTCGGGGGTTTTTTCACATGCAAATCCTGCAGGTGCCAATTTTTCAGACTGCTTTGCTATGAAGGGCTATGCTGCCTGCATAAAACCTCAATGAAGAAGGGTTTGCATTCAGTGCCTGTCAGCTGATGTTCATATCAAAGAAGTGAGAAACACGATTTGACAGTGAAGAATGTCCTAACCTGACAACCACTGACCAGCATTCCTATTGGAAGCATTTCTTTCTCTTGAACCCTTTTCAATGTTGAAAAAAATATAGTGTGTGTGTGTTTTTTTTAAGCTAAGCTTCTATTTTACAATAAAATAAATGATAATGGTACCTTACATTTTTGTGCTTCTTTACAATTTCTGAAGTGTTCTTTGATCTGCAAATATTTATACTAACACCCTAAATGGAAGAATTCATCATTAAAATCTAGCATCAAAGGGCAATATTTTACTTTTCTTCAGAAAGGGAAAATTATAAAAATATAAACCTGCAGTCCTGTAGCTGCAACATATACTGTCCTACTATTTCTAGCAACTTGCAATTTAGTAGTACAGTTTGCATCATACTACAAGAAGAATGTGTCTTATTAGGAAAGTCCTTTAAGGATCATTTTAAATCAAATTATTAGCAGATATTAGTGAGTTACTGAGATTAAAGCTACAAAGGAAAATAGCATTTCAAACATGTCTGGTCTGCTATGAGCTGTCCAAACATTAAAGAAAAAAATAGATCATTTTTTTTCTACTTGTTTTATAAGGTATGAACTGGACATTAGAGAAACTACATACTCAAACTCTCCCACTCAGTATTAAGCTTTTCAAATAAAGTGAGTGCTGTCTAGATGGTTTACAAAAAACTACGAATGCTTAAACAAAGTCTTCTAACATAAAGTTCTTCTCTCAGTATAGTCATAGATAAAGTCAGCTTTTATACACCCAGACTGAGCCTAATTTCTTGACTATTTTGTTGAAGTTCTTTCTTTTGAAAAATAAGCCAAAGAAATATCAAATGCTAAATACAGTTCAAGTAAAGCAGTGTTAAACTTCAACTTCCTCAACATCCTTCCTGGCTGCAAAAAAATGCCTAGGTCAAACTAAGATTCCCTGACTAATGCTCGGTGAGACAGTCAGATGTCCCTTTAAAAATAATAACCAATAAAAAGAAAGAAAAGAAATAAGAGAAAGAAATCAGAATGCCCTATGTATGCTACCTGAAAGCCTCCACAGTGTTAAAACTAGAACTGCCATTAAGAATAAACAAGGGGGAAAGATCCATAGAATTATAAATGTGCTTCTCTTTGAACACATCACATCTGACATAAGCATCCAAGTTTGGGCCAGGATGGCTTAAGAAACAATTCTGCTTGTTCACCTTTTCTAAGAACGTGGGTGAAAGGAGAAACTGGGCTATGACAACAGGATACTCACATGGTCAAGGCAAAAGGCTGCAATAAACTAAAGAGGGCCCTGGACACTAATGGTAAATCACTGAAAAAGCAGATCAATTTGTATTCTAGTGAGTGTGGACTCACTGGGCACAGACCCAGCTTCACTCCTGTTCTGTGCAAAGGGAGGGGGTGGGATGGTAAAAGCCACTGAGTGCACTTAAAAATGATACACATGTTTAAAAGGAGACTAGGAGGGCTAAAAAAAAAAAAAAAAAAACGACTGTAAAACAGATTTCAGTTCACACAGAAGGTTGGGGAAAAAAACGCTTTGGGCAGCAATGTATCAGGGGATAAATCAATTTGCAGCAGCTGTGGACAGCCATTTATACATTTATATAAAGGTCCTGAGCAGATAAATTAAAGAAAGAGAAGTTAAAAATTCCAGGGGGCCCAGAGTTACATAAAGCAGATGAAGTTGGTCTGGAGTGCCCTCTCCCGCGCTCCTCATCTTCACTCCTTAGCCCTGGACTTTGTGTCTAGTTTCCAGGAGTTCTTCAACCGGGAACACTAGCGGTTCCTGAAAGTGACACCCTGTAGCCAGGCTGGGGCATGCTGGGATTTGAGATGCCCATAGCTTGAAGAACAGCTACGCTCAAAAGATTTATCCGCTACGCTTTGCAAGGAATAAGGAAACAAGGGCTGCAAAGCTCGCCAGCCAAATCCTCCAAACTTGAAAAGCGCGCGGGGTTGGGGGCTATTTTTAGTAACAGTCTTGGTTCACATCCTATTTCCTGGAATCTGTACTCAAAACTTTTCCAAGGGATGACTGCCCTTACCCCACCCCTACCCCCCATAAAAAGTTTCAAAAAAACAGAATGAAGCGCCCTGTACCCATCTGTCTTTCTTTAAAAGGGGGTCCTGGCAAGAGCAAGGCTCGTCCAGGGAGAGAGTCTGGGTGCACCCACCAACCCAGTCCTTTTTAGTCTCCCAAGGAGAGCGGTGGGCGGTGGGGCCGGGTAAACGAAATGAATTCCCCGAACTTGGCTCCGAGTCTGCACTCCGCCTGGGCAACAGACCTGAGCCGAACCGAGGCTGCGACCAGAACACCTAAAGGGCCGGGTCGGTAGAGCCCCGGGTAAGCGGTGGTCTGGGCAGGAGTGACAGACACTGCCCTCCAACCCTTGGCGGCCAAACCCCAAACCCGTCGCGAGCGAGAGCCTGCGGTCGGGAGACGCCTACAGGAGTTCGGGGGGCCGCGTCCTTTCCTCCGGGGGCTTCCCACCTGAGCGTCCCGAATGCCCAAGAAGCACAGGAAAGTTCGCAGGTGGGCACAAAGCGCCAGGGTGCCGCCCAAAGGACCCCGATCTCAGTCGCAAATGGGTCTCAAAGTTAAGATTCCTCCTCTTCCGCTCGCAGAGCTAAGCTTTCAGCAATGCAAACATTTGCAGCAGCTGTGGACAGCCATTTATACATTTATATAAAGGTCCTGAGCAGATAAATTAAAGAAAGAGAAGTTAAAAATTCCAGGGGGCCCAGAGTTACATAAAGCAGATGAAGTTGGTCTGGAGTGCCCTCTCCCGCGCTCCTCATCTTCACTCCTTAGCCCTGGACTTTGTGTCTAGTTTCCAGGAGTTCTTCAACCGGGAACACTAGCGGTTCCTGAAAGTGACACCCTGTAGCCAGGCTGGGGCATGCTGGGATTTGAGATGCCCATAGCTTGAAGAACAGCTACGCTCAAAAGATTTATCCGCTACGCTTTGCAAGGAATAAGGAAACAAGGGCTGCAAAGCTCGCCAGCCAAATCCTCCAAACTTGAAAAGCGCGCGGGGGTTGGGGGGGCTATTTTTAGTAACAGTCTTGGTTCACATCCTATTTCCTGGAATCTGTACTCAAAACTTTTCCAAGGGATGACTGCCCTTACCCCACCCCTACCCCCCATAAAAAGTTTCAAAAAAACAGAATGAAGCGCCCTGTACCCATCTGTCTTTCTTTAAAAGGGGGTCCTGGCAAGAGCAAGGCTCGTCCAGGGAGAGAGTCTGGGTGCACCCACCAACCCAGTCCTTTTTAGTCTCCCAAGGAGAGCGGTGGGCGGTGGGGCCGGGTAAACGAAATGAATTCCCCGAACTTGGCTCCGAGTCTGCACTCCGCCTGGGCAACAGACCTGAGCCGAACCGAGGCTGCGACCAGAACACCTAAAGGGCCGGGTCGGTAGAGCCCCGGGTAAGCGGTGGTCTGGGCAGGAGTGACAGACACTGCCCTCCAACCCTTGGCGGCCAAACCCCAAACCCGTCGCGAGCGAGAGCCTGCGGTCGGGAGACGCCTACAGGAGTTCGGGGGGCCGCGTCCTTTCCTCCGGGGGCTTCCCACCTGAGCGTCCCGAATGCCCAAGAAGCACAGGGAAAGTTCGCAGGTGGGCACAAAGCGCCAGGGTGCCTCCCAAAGGACCCCGATCTCAGTCGCAAATGGGTCTCAAAGTTAAGATTCCTCCTCTTCCGCTCGCAGAGCTAAGTTTTCCACTATCCAAACGAGACTTTCCTTTACAGTGAAGAAAAAAAAAAAAAAAAAAAACTTGATAAGGGTCTACCTGCCAAGCTCACCGTGGGTACCTTGACCGGTTGTTTGGTCGAGGGAAAAATACTTATGATCTTCCTGCTCTCATGCCGTAATCATGGAAAGAAAAGAAGACTGTTGGAAACAGTGCGGCGAATCTAAGAGTAAAAATTGCATCCTTGGCTGACCCGTGAAGTTCAGTGTCAAAACAGCTTGCAGTCCCTCGCGATGTTCCGCTTCGCCCTGGTGCGTAGTTCTACCCTAGTTCAGCGACCCGTACATCCTGGAGCCTCGCGGCCGAATAATCCAAATGAAGGTGACGGTCACCAGAATAATAATTAACAGCACCCACCAGGGGCCCATCCCAGCCGTCCGCCCGCCCGCCGGCCCAGCCCTCCCGCGGGCACTTACACTGCACAGGGCCAGAGAGTCCCACCATCCGCAACCGCTTCCGAGCTGCAAATAAAACTTCCCGTCTTCTCGGCCAGCCCGCGGAGCGAGGGGGCGAGAGCGCGGCGCCTCTTCCCTCGAAAGACCAGACTGTCCAGGACCACTCGCCCACGCGCGGTCGCCACGAGGCCACGGAGTCGCGCCGCGGAGCGCCTGCGGCCGCCCGGCGCCACTCACCGCGAGCTGCGGTGCGAGGGACCCAGGGTCGGGGACGCCAGCCAGACGCAGCCTCCACGCAGAACAACCCAGGACTTGCGGAGCTCCGCTCCGCTCCTCCCGCCTCCCTCCCCCCCTCCCTCCCTTCGCTTTTCTGTTGTTGCTGCTGTGGCAGACAAATGTGATGTGGGGCGCAGGGAATTGCCACTGTCACAGGCGGCGTCTGCGTCTGCCTCGCCCGCCCTCGCTCACTCTCGAGGAAGGCGACGCATTTATCTGCAGGGCGGCCGGGCGTCCGCCGGGGAGCAGGAGCGCCGCGCGCTGAGAGCGCCTGCACCGGGCCCGCTCCGGCGCGCGCCCGCGCCCGGGGCGCCGCGGCCGCTAGGGAGGGAGGCGGCAGCGCGGCCGCTACCAGGTGCAGGGAGGAGGGCCCACGGCGGAGCGAGGGGGAGGTGGAGGTGGGAGACATCTGTGTCGTGCGGGGGTCACGGAGGTCAAGTATAAGTTAACAATGGGCTGGCCCGGCTGGCTAGGGAGTGCGAGCGGGCGGGCGGGCGGGGAGGCGGCCTTCCTCCCGGCCTCGCCCTCTCCCGTGCAGGCTGGACGTGGGACTGGCTCCCTAATGATGCTTTCCCGGGCCGCCTGCTCTCCAGCGGCCCAAGTGCCCTGCAGTAACCCAAGACGACCACTTTCCCCGGCCATCTGGAGCGCTTCTGGCCGCCCTGCCTGTGTCTCATCACTGACTGGAGAGACAGCTCTGCTAGAAATCAAGCCACTCTCAGATCTTCTCTCTCTAATCCCCTTCTGTTAGCTGATTTCCAGACTGACTATTTGCTTTCGCATTAGATAATAGCCTTAGAGAAAACAATTATCATTTTCTTTTTCCCTTTGTTTTTCTACTTCTTCCATAGTATACCATGAAGAGGGGTGTCTTTCTATCGCGCGTTTTTGTTGGTTGTATCCCCCTCCCCCAGACATTAATATCAATACTGAGGGTGGGAGGGGTCCCTTGGGAAAAAGATAGGGTGAAAGAATTCCAGTTATTTTCAAAGTAAATAAATAATCTCTCAGTGAGCAAGACTGACTGTTTGTACAGAGCAAAAAGGACCTGAATAATAATGAAAATATTAATATGTAGGTCAAATATGATCAGATAATGGCTGGCAATGATGAGTAAAAAGAAATCTTTTAAAATTATTATGGAATGGTTCCACAACGGCAAATGTTATTATACTTAGTGTAATAATTTGAAATACTGCTCTGACCCGTGTTTTTTCCCAACTGCCCTAAATCAGTGCAAAATATCTTGTGTGCATGTTTCTAAATTTCGTATTTACAAAGAAAAAAATGCTTAAGATACAGTCAGAGTGGGCCTCTTGCAGAGGGAACTAATGAGACGTCGGTATGTTTTATTTTTTTAAATGGTGCTTCAAATATTTAATAGTGAGTAATATCCCTTCCCCCATCCTTTTAAACCCAGCTGGAGCTTCCAAGTCCGAAGATACTTTTAGGGAGGAGGCGGCAGCGCGGCCGCTACCAGGTGCAGGGAGGAGGGCCCACGGCGGAGCGAGGGGGAGGTGGAGGTGGGAGACATCTGTGTCGTGCGGGGGTCACGGAGGTCAAGTATAAGTTAACAATGGGCTGGCCCGGCTGGCTAGGGAGTGCGAGCGGGCGGGCGGGCGGGGAGGCGGCCTTCCTCCCGGCCTCGCCCTCTCCCGTGCAGGCTGGACGTGGGACTGGCTCCCTAATGATGCTTTCCCGGGCCGCCTGCTCTCCAGCGGCCCAAGTGCCCTGCAGTAACCCAAGACGACCACTTTCCCCGGCCATCTGGAGCGCTTCTGGCCGCCCTGCCTGTGTCTCATCACTGACTGGAGAGACAGCTCTGCTAGAAATCAAGCCACTCTCAGATCTTCTCTCTCTAATCCCCTTCTGTTAGCTGATTTCCAGACTGACTATTTGCTTTCGCATTAGATAATAGCCTTAGAGAAAACAATTATCATTTTCTTTTTCCCTTTGTTTTTCTACTTCTTCCATAGTATACCATGAAGAGGGGTGTCTTTCTATCGCGCGTTTTTGTTGGTTGTATCCCCCTCCCCCAGACATTAATATCAATACTGAGGGTGGGAGGGGTCCCTTGGGAAAAAGATAGGGTGAAAGAATTCCAGTTATTTTCAAAGTAAATAAATAATCTCTCAGTGAGCAAGACTGACTGTTTGTACAGAGCAAAAGGACCTGAATAATAATGAAAATATTAATATGTAGGTCAAATATGATCAGATAATGGCTGGCAATGATGAGTAAAAAGAAATCTTTTAAAATTATTATGGAATGGTTCCACAACGGCAAATGTTATTATACTTAGTGTAATAATTTGAAATACTGCTCTGACCCGTGTTTTTTCCCAACTGCCCTAAATCAGTGCAAAATATCTTGTGTGCATGTTTCTAAATTTCGTATTTACAAAGAAAAAAATGCTTAAGATACAGTCAGAGTGGGCCTCTTGCAGAGGGAACTAATGAGACGTCGGTATGTTTTATTTTTTTAAATGGTGCTTCAAATATTTAATAGTGAGTAATATCCCTTCCCCCATCCTTTTAAACCCAGCTGGAGCTTCCAAGTCCGAACTTTTTTCAGATACTACTAATTTTTTGCAATTCATTTTCAGAAAACACTCATTGTACACTCTGTCCTCTCCTTGGGACATTCGACTAATGAATTGTAATAGATTAATGAATTGTAAAGTCTTGGCATTTGGTATTATGATGTTCTTAATTTGAATCTCAAATTTTATCAAGTTATACATTCTTTAGTAATTTCTGCATTACATCTATTTCTGCTCTCCTTAACAGCATTAATAATCTTAAAATATAAAATTTTATGTATACTTCTCTAACTTCTTTGTGTAGGAAATTATCATAGCTTACTTATATTTTCCTTAAAGAATCATAAACATTTTAATATTTAATTATTCTATTACTTGTGTGATTTCTTTTGTCCCCAAATTGAAAACCAAGAATTTAGATACTGGGATTATATATTTATTCTTATTTAAAATTAATAAAATGACATCTGAATCAGGAATCATTCTTGTGAAATAGTGTCATTTCTAAAATCATATTGTAAGGTTTAGAAATAAAGTAAATCAACAAGTTTTAGGATGTAAAAAAATAGGGGGAGAAATAAAATAATACGTATCATGCTACATTTTTCTTCCTGTAAATTATGCCAAAGTAGGTGTAAAATTATAAGAGAAGCATTAAACTTCAAATCAATGGAAAATAATTTGCAGGAAGTCAAAACAGTTTTATATTTGCAGGCTATATTCACAACACAAAGACATATATTTAAATCATTTTATAAGATTCTAGAAAGCTTATAGGATTCTAGAAAGCTTATAGGTTTCTCCTTTTTTGCCAGTCATTCTTCTGGAAAGATGATAATCACTGTCCTAGTTGTGTATGTTTTCTTAAAGCATTCACAATGTTTTCTACTCAATTTGACTTACATCAGATAGAATGTCACTAAATTTGAAAGTTCTTTAAAAATTCTGATAAGAGCAGTTAAAGAATGTATATCCTGAGGCTGATGTATAATGACTCAATATATTCCTTAATCCCACATCCCACTTGCTTTAAAGGACTGTGTCCTACAAAATATAGAATACATTTTTCTGTACCGTTTATCTCCTGACCTCTATTCGGAGCAAATAGCAACAATAGGGACCAATTCAAGTGTGAGGTGATTCTTGAATTGCAAAATCTAGAAAAATAAACTATTAAATGGAAAGGAAGAGGCTACTTCAAAAGGATGGTGGGAGACTGTGAATTGCCTGAGAACTATACAGATCCACAAAATATTTGGATACTTAGCCTTGGGGTGGGAAATACACATGATGTTGCATTCATAATGCAATCAACTATTAATTGATACATTAAAACTAACTCTCTAAAGGAGACAGGCATTAGTATTATCTTTCTGCCATTCACAGGAGAAGTCAGGTATCTGGTAGTCCTTTTAGGACTATCATTTTGTTGAGGCAAAAAAATCTTTAAAAAAAATTCTTTTTTAAAAAGAGGATAACCTGCCCTCATAGCACAGTAGGCAGAGCATCAGTCTCATAATCTAAAAAGAGATTATTATTTGGAAAAACAGGCACCTACCCTCCTTAATGAAAGCATTAAATTAAAAAATAAAATATTCAATAATATGTTAAACTATAAAAACCCTTACTAGCAATTTTTTCCCACAATTTTTTTTCTCATATCGTTAAAGTTTTTTTACTGTAAAAGTACCAAATTCTTTCAGTTTACAGGATTTTTTTCAGTCATGTTACCTAAGACTGCTTTTTGTGTCCCCTTAAGCCAATCTTTAAAAAAAGAAAAAACAAAATTTTCAACACAAATTTCAGATGAGTGCTTACTGTCTTATTTAGAGACGTGTGATTCACGTCTCACAAACAGGAATTCCCATTCAAAATTTTAAGCAAGTCCTTAATTTAACACTTTCAATATTCCTTCTTACAGGTATTAAAGTCTGAATGACTCCCAAGCTGTGATTTTTCTATGTACCTTGAAAAAGGCCCTCCTGTTTGCTTAAGTTGATGAAAATTCTTCATTATTTTTAATGAAAATATTGTATCTGTGAAAAACTAGAATATGATAGAGCAGTTAAAGAATGTATATCCTGAGGCTGATGTATAATGACTCAATATATTCCTTAATCCCACATCCCACTTGCTTTAAAGGACTGTGTCCTACAAAATATAGAATACATTTTTCTGTACCGTTTATCTCCTGACCTCTATTCCACGCAAATAGCAACAATAGGCACCAATTCAAGTGTGAGGTGATTCTTGAATTGCAAAATCTAGAAAAATAAACTATTAAATGGAAAGGAAGAGGCTACTTCAAAAGGATGGTGGGAGACTGTGAATTGCCTGAGAACTATACAGATCCACAAAATATTTGGATACTTAGCCTTGGGGTGGGAAATACACATGATGTTGCATTCATAATGCAATCAACTATTAATTGATACATTAAAACTAACTCTCTAAAGGAGACAGGCATTAGTATTATCTTTCTGCCATTCACAGGAGAAGTCAGGTATCTGGTAGTCCTTTTAGGACTATCATTTTGTTGAGGCAAAAAAATCTTTAAAAAAAATTCTTTTTTAAAAAGAGGATAACCTGCCCTCATAGCACAGTAGGCAGAGCATCAGTCTCATAATCTAAAAAGAGATTATTATTTGGAAAAACAGGCACCTACCCTCCTTAATGAAAGCATTAAATTAAAAAATAAAATATTCAATAATATGTTAAACTATAAAAACCCTTACTAGCAATTTTTTCCCACAATTTTTTTTCTCATATCGTTAAAGTTTTTTTACTGTAAAAGTACCAAATTCTTTCAGTTTACAGGATTTTTTTCAGTCATGTTACCTAAGACTGCTTTTTGTGTCCCCTTAAGCCAATCTTTAAAAAAAGAAAAAACAAAATTTTCAACACAAATTTCAGATGAGTGCTTACTGTCTTATTTAGAGACGTGTGATTCACGTCTCACAAACAGGAATTCCCATTCAAAATTTTAAGCAAGTCCTTAATTTAACACTTTCAATATTCCTTCTTACAGGTATTAAAGTCTGAATGACTCCCAAGCTGTGATTTTTCTATGTACCTTGAAAAAGGCCCTCCTGTTTGCTTAAGTTGATGAAAATTCTTCATTATTTTTAATGAAAATATTGTATCTGTGAAAAACTAGAATATGATAACCATAAAGGACAAAAAAGCAGTGAATATATTTCTTAAGTGAAGAACTTGCCCTATTTGTAATTTCTCTCGCTTTTGCTACGTAATTTTATGTAGCTTACTTTTTGAGCTTTGTATGGATAAGTTTTATTCCAAATCTTGCAGCTTTGTTGTTTAACTGATTTAGGATTAAATTTTAGAATATCGACAACAAAAGAATAAATGTTAGAGATCTTTTTGTCACTTTCTAAAATGAACAATGTAAATACATTAGCTCTTAAGGACCTAGGTTAATAAACATTTTTTTTAAGAGAAATTTACAAGTTAAACTAAAAATGACTCTGAGACTTCTCTGGCAGTCCAAAGGTTAATACTCAGTGCTTCCACTGCAGGGGGCATAGGTATAGTCCCTGATTGGGAAGGTAAGATCCTGCATGCCTTGTGTCATGGCCAAAAAAAAGGAAAAATGACTCTCATACCTACAAATTGCTGGCTGGTATGATTTAGCTTCAGATAGTTGTGTGTTTTTTTCTGTACTACTTTAAAGCGTGTCTTCATTATCTTAAAAAGCTAAAGTTGGCAAATTTCAGTTACTTACTAAATTTGCAAAAGGAATTTTTTTTAAGTTTGGAGAGTTTTATAAAATAGCTCATATTAATGTTTCTTGAAGTAATGAGTTTTATTTTTATATATTTAAATATTTGTATTCCTCAGACTTTGACACATTAAACTCTGCAGGAATGAATTTATTGCATAATATGAAACACACATATGCTACATTCCATATATAAATAAGTGTTTATATGCACTATATTATCTGTAAGCTAGTAATTATATCATGCAACATTTTATTGCTAATCCATGAAAAATAATGATGCCAAAAAAAGCTCTTAGTTACCTGTTTCCCATCTCCATCTTTGAAAGTTGATTTTTAAAATACCAGAATAAGACTTTAGAACATCCATCCCCCACTAAAATTCTATATTCCCCTTTTTTTATATTGAATTTACCCAGAGAAGTTATTTTTTCCTTTTTTTTTTTTTTTTTTTTCTATATTGGTGGCTACTCTGTCTATATAAGTCCTTAGTTAGGTGCATACTACAGTGATATAACTACATAGACAGGAGTCTTTGTTTTATTCAGTGAACAGTGCTTTCTACGTATTAGGTGTTTAATAAATATTTGTTGTGTGATGAATGAGTAAGACTAAAAAACTTCATCACATGAAGTTATCTCTGTGACTCAAAACAGTATCAGCTTCACTTCTTTCTTATTGAATCATTCAGAAAACTTTAACACTACCAATATTTTTCACCAATATTTTTAATGAAGAAAATGTGTGTCATCAAAGAAAAGGACTTTCTGTGTTGTTTAATATGTATATTTCAAGACTTCTTGAAAAGTGATGCATTTGATATGAAAAGCATACATTCTTAAGTCCTTTTAATTAAATAAAATTATTCTGGTTTCTACATTAAAGCACAGCTATTTCTGAGATTTTGATTTACTTTCTATAATAAGTTGTTTTATTTATTTATTTATTTTTAAAGATTTATTTATTTATTTTGGGCGGGAGTCGGGTTGGGGAGGGAGGGGGGCAGGCGGGCCACTCCCATTGCAGTGGCCTCTGTCGCTGCAGAGCGCCGGCTCTGGGCGCATGAGCTCCAGAGCTCCTGCTCGGTAATTGGACACATTGGTCCAGCCGCTCCACGGCATGGGGGATCTTCCCAGGCCAGGGATCGAACCGGCGCCCCTTGCACTGCAAGACGGTGTCCTTACCCACTGGACCACCAGGGGAAGCCCCAATAAGTTGTTTTAAAAATACGATGTGGGCTTTCCGTGGTGGTCCAGTGGGTAAGGACACCGCCTTGCAGTGCAAGGGGCGCCGGTTCGATCCCTGGCCTGGGAAGACAAGTGCGCTGGAGCGGCTGGACCGAGGTGTCCAACTACAGAGCCAGCGCTCTGGAGAGCATGCGCCCAGAGCCAGTGCTCTGCAGCGACAGAGGCCACTGCAATGGGAGGCCCAGACAGACCAAAGGACAGAGATGAATGGGAGGCCCAAGGGAAAAAAAGAAACAGACAGGATTTAGAAAGTAATTCTTTTCTTTTTTTTTTTTTCTATATTGGTGGCTACTCTGTCTATATAAGTCCTTAGTTAGGTGCATACTACAGTGATATAACTACATAGACAGGAGTCTTTGTTTTATTCAGTGAACAGTGCTTTCTACGTATTAGGTGTTTAATAAATATTTGTTGTGTGATGAATGAGTAAGACTAAAAAACTTCATCACATGAAGTTATCTCTGTGACTCAAAACAGTATCAGCTTCACTTCTTTCTTATTGAATCATTCAGAAAACTTTAACACTACCAATATTTTTCACCAATATTTTTAATGAAGAAAATGTGTGTCATCAAAGAAAAGGACTTTCTGTGTTGTTTAATATGTATATTTCAAGACTTCTTGAAAAGTGATGCATTTGATATGAAAAGCATACATTCTTAAGTCCTTTTAATTAAATAAAATTATTCTGGTTTCTACATTAAAGCACAGCTATTTCTGAGATTTTGATTTACTTTCTATAATAAGTTGTTTTATTTATTTATTTATTTTTAAAGATTTATTTATTTATTTTGGGCGGGAGTCGGGTTGGGGAGGGAGGGGGGCAGGCGGGCCACTCCCATTGCAGTGGCCTCTGTCGCTGCAGAGCGCCGGCTCTGGGCGCATGAGCTCCAGAGCTCCTGCTCGGTAATTGGACACATTGGTCCAGCCGCTCCACGGCATGGGGGATCTTCCCAGGCCAGGGATCGAACCGGCGCCCCTTGCACTGCAAGACGGTGTCCTTACCCACTGGACCACCAGGGGAAGCCCCAATAAGTTGTTTTAAAAATACGATGTGGGCTTTCCGTGGTGGTCCAGTGGGTAAGGACACCGCCTTGCAGTGCAGGGGGCACCAGTTCAATTCCTGGCCTGGGAAGACAAGTGCCGCGGAGCAGCTGGACCGACGTGTCCAACTACAGAGCCAGCGCTCTGGAGAGCATGCGCCCAGAGCCAGTGCTCTGCAGCGACAGAGGCCACTGCAATGGGAGGCCCAGACAGACCAAAGGACAGAGATGAATGACAACGGATGAATGAAAGACCAATAGAAGTGGCCAAAGGGGGGGAAAAAAAAAAAACTATGTGAAGAAACCTAGAGCTAGGGGAATTTCAGAGATAAGTAATTCTTTCCTTTTTATCTTATATAATAGTTGGACTCTGTATTCCTCAGTACACACATCAATATGCAGTAAAAATTCACAAGCTGTTTAATTTGTCTGGAACATGTTCTTATTCTTTCATTTAATTGTTATATCATTGATCATTTATATAATCCAGATTGTTTAAGAGTGTTTATACTTAGTAAAGAATCATCTTTATTTGGAAATGTATGTCTTCGTTATGCAAGATCAGTGTATCTATGTTCACATTAAATCTACCCTTTAAAAAATGCGTATGTTACAGTATTTTAATCATCTTATTTCCCCCCTAATCCTTTAAAAATATCTATTTACTCCATAGAACACTCTAGTCTGATGAATCCCATATCACCTCATAAGACTGTTTTCATGTGAGAATCATTATATCACTGTATTTTATCCAACTCTGGGGGAAAAAACAGCAGCCAGCTGGCTCAGAGTCCAGCAATGGAAAGAGAAAATTTTTGGCCCACAAATCTACAGCAAACATAGACTGCTGTTAATCATATTTGGCATGAAGTTGTTTTGCACAGTTCTTACTTTTTTCTCAATAGGACTGGCCACCAACTGAGGGACCCCCAGTGTTGCAGTAAAGACGCTAACAAGGGTGAATCCATCACTTAGGACCAACAGAGTCCCCTTCCTAAATTTCCTTCAGACTTCGTCTGTGCTTTCAAGAGAATCATTTGATCAATATACTCTAGGTTAGGCATCTGTAAAATTGCAAGATTGGTGATGTTGATCACCCAGTTTACCTTGAAATTTGATCCAATTTTCTTGAGAGGAAATAATTTTTACAAGATACAAACTTTCAATTTCACATGTTTTCTGGGCAACAAAATCACTTCTAGACTAATATTTGCCCTAAGGATCCACATTTATACTTTTAATAAAATGCTCCTTATTTAATATTTTTACAATAAAGGTATGTATATGCATGCAATTGTTCACAGCCTTAATACATCTTGTGGAAACCCTATTTTCCATAGAGAAGAACAAATACATTTTCCCTTAGAGTAATGCCTGCATGTCAAACTTTAATGTGTATCCTAAGCATCAAGGGGATTGTGTTAATGGCAGAATCTGCATCAGCGGGTCTGGGCAGGGACCTGAAATTCTGCATTTCTGAAAAGCTTATAAGGATGCTGGCACATGTAATCAGAAGCAAGGCTTTAGAGATTACTGGAAGCATCACACCTCATCATTCTTTACACACACAGAGCCCCACTTTCATAACTTGCACAAAAGCCCAAAACATTCATGTGCTCACAGAATAACACAAAATATCCTATGGGACCATGGATCCATAACAAGAGAAAGCATGCTCATCTATGAATAGGCTCCTAGCATTCCCACCTGCTGTTCAGGCACCTGCAATCATCAAGGGAGACTCATTATCAGATAATAATCAAATAAGTAGCCACTAAACTTCATCTAAACCAGACTGGAAGCTCTTCATAAGTGGAGCCATGGGTGGGTGATTGCTGTGGGAAGGTTAGTTCACTTGTGACTCCAAGATAGCCATCCCTTGCATAGGACTATACTTGCCCAGTGCAATGTACAACTGAGAAAAGGTACTACAAACTAATGGATTCAAGGTGTGCAATGTTTTCCAACTTCCTTGTGCACAGCCATGGACCATTTCAGCCCCAGATTGCTTGCAATGATGAATGGAGGGTCTTCAGTCAGGGAGTATGTAGTAGGGGCTCTGTTGACAGGACAGGGCTCAGCCTTGCTTGCCTCAGCTCACTCACTTATGAAATGAGTTCATTTCATCGTATTGACATGTTATGACAATTATGCCACAGTGCACTGGTTTAACTGAAAGGCCTAGTGCTTTTAAAGTTTAATGACGTTGAAGATTAATAAGAACAGAGAAATATATATGTATCCTTCATAAATGCAATCATGTAGACATTTTCATTTTTAAGCATTCATTCTATTTGGATTGCATAGAGGAGATTTGAACATTGGGAGGAAGGAGGTTTATTTCTTTTAATTAGTTTTGAGTCTTTAGAGCCAAAGGAGGATTCACTCAAAGCCTTTGCAAGTGAAGAAAAACAAAAATATTTTTACAATAAAGGTATATAGCATGCAATTGTTCACAGCCTTAATACATCTTGTGGAAACCCTATTTTCCATAGAGAAGAACAAATACATTTTCCCTTAGAGTAATGCCTGCATGTCAAACTTTAATGTGTATCCTAAGCATCAAGGGGATTGTGTTAATGGCAGAATCTGCATCAGCGGGTCTGGGCAGGGACCTGAAATTCTGCATTTCTGAAAAGCTTATAAGGATGCTGGCACATGTAATCAGAAGCAAGGCTTTAGAGATTACTGGAAGCATCACACCTCATCATTCTTTACACACACAGAGCCCCACTTTCATAACTTGCACAAAAGCCCAAAACATTCATGTGCTCACAGAATAACACAAAATATCCTATGGGACCATGGATCCATAACAAGAGAAAGCATGCTCATCTATGAATAGGCTCCTAGCATTCCCACCTGCTGTTCAGGCACCTGCAATCATCAAGGGAGACTCATTATCAGATAATAATCAAATAAGTAGCCACTAAACTTCATCTAAACCAGACTGGAAGCTCTTCATAAGTGGAGCCATGGGTGGGTGATTGCTGTGGGAAGGTTAGTTCACTTGTGACTCCAAGATAGCCATCCCTTGCATAGGACTATACTTGCCCAGTGCAATGTACAACTGAGAAAAGGTACTACAAACTAATGGATTCAAGGTGTGCAATGTTTTCCAACTTCCTTGTGCACAGCCATGGACCATTTCAGCCCCAGATTGCTTGCAATGATGAATGGAGGGTCTTCAGTCAGGGAGTATGTAGTAGGGGCTCTGTTGACAGGACAGGGCTCAGCCTTGCTTGCCTCAGCTCACTCACTTATGAAATGAGTTCATTTCATCGTATTGACATGTTATGACAATTATGCCACAGTGCACTGGTTTAACTGAAAGGCCTAGTGCTTTTAAAGTTTAATGACGTTGAAGATTAATAAGAACAGAGAAATATATATGTATCCTTCATAAATGCAATCATGTAGACATTTTCATTTTTAAGCATTCATTCTATTTGGATTGCATAGAGGAGATTTGAACATTGGGAGGAAGGAGGTTTATTTCTTTTAATTAGTTTTGAGTCTTTAGAGCCAAAGGAGGATTCACTCAAAGCCTTTGCAAGTGAAGAAAAACAAAAAAATTGATGTATTTTGACAGTGATTCTAACACACTCTCTCTCTCTATCAATAATTGGATATATTTTTGTGCTACAGGCCTTTTTTGTTTTCCTCTCAGTGGGTATCATAATGGCAAATAATTTATGTGCATTCTACTAGAATGTCACTTCTTTAGTTTTAAATAACAACAATGAAAACAACAACAACAAAACAAACTGTTATAGCCAGGAACTCTTAGTAATAATTCTTTGCTGCAATGTGAGTGAATGCATACTTTTCCCACTTCTTGGTCCTATTTCTAATATTGCAGGAAGATTTATATTTTTTTCTGAACAATAGATTTTAATTAAGAAGATTTATTAAAGACAGTTTTCATTCCTGTGATTACATTTCCAGTTCCTGAGACATCTGCATTTAAAAATACACCATGTATTTTCATAAATATTCCACAATTCCCTTAGAGCATTTTGGTATTCCAGTTTCCTCTAACCTCTTCTTAACATCTTCACATTTATTTGTGTGTTCCATGTATTCATACCCAGTCAGGATTAGACATTTCTTCACACAGGTATTGCGTTAGGAAGCAGATTTAAAGCATGCCTGTTCTCTGTGAATCAAGACTTATAAAAGGAACAAAGGCAAATTAAGCTCAGTAACGTATGTCTAACAAAAGATCTAGCTTTCTTATGAGACATGCTTAGAGCGTCAGGGTAAACAACTGGGCTGAGTTTTCTTTGAAGTTTAGGCCATTGTTATTATAATGAAGTCAAAAATTCATTTAGATAGAATCTGATAGTTACCCAATTAAAGCTCTTTTTGTCTACACTAATGTAGTTTTAAATTTTTAGTTTTTGAAACCCACTTTTGCTACAGAGTTATTTTCAAGTGGAAGCAGCTGGAGCAGTGTCTTTTTTTGTTGGTGGTGGTGGTGTTGCCCTTGCTGCTTGCAGGATTTCAGTTCCCTGACTAAGGACTGAGCCAGGGCCACTGCAGGGAAAACCGGGAATCCTAACCATTAGGCAACCAGGGAACTCCCTTGAGCAGTGTCTTTAGATGTACCTCATAAGACAGCCAATTGTCTATTAGACCTTGTGTTTTCTACAAAATTGCAAGCCAATGTACCAAGCTTTGATGAAAGTGCAAAGAACAGAAACACCCTCAGGTTATTTCACTTGGTTCACAGGAGTTCACTGTAAGAATGTAAGTGTCAATGCATAAGGCAGAAAACTATCAATAGAAACTACCTGAGTCTCACAGGAGAGACTGTATCAGTACCTGCAGTGACCTGATCATTTCTCTGTTTTTCCATGCAGCCTATCCTAATGTACCACTGGGCTTCCAGTCTGAACGTCCTGCCCTTATTGAAACCCGTGCTCACTCTCCATCCCTATACTGCTTTCATTACCAATTATTAATAGGTTCTTGGTCCTCTCTACTCCATAGATTCTGCTCACTCATTGCTTGGACTGTTTTGTGAGTCCTACTAACTCACGATTTCTGTTTGCTGTCATGTCTAGTCTTCAGCTCCTGTTCTCCTGTTAACTAAGATATATTATTCTAAAATTGAGGGACAGAGAGACTGATGAAATCAGTCAACCACAATCATTTTGGAACCAAACCAAACCACTTTGTTAGCTATAGGATGGGTCAGGAGTCCAACTTTGGTGCAATTAACTGGTCAGGGTGGCAAGGTGTGTGGACAACTTTCCTCAGAAAGAAGCCCCTCACGAAGTGTATAGGACACCTCTTCACAGCAAAATAGCATGTTGGGGCTTTTGTAAAAATAGGATTGTTTTACACTGATTGTAGATATTTGTCTGATGTGAACAAAGGGAAAAATGAATTCTGACCACTCCTGGAAAGTTTTCCAGGTTTTATCCTGGTGTTGTTTTATCTCTGTAAAGATAGTATAGCAGAAAGAAACATCTCTGTGATCAAAGAAACCTAGAATTGAATTCCTTTTTGATAAATAAGTGGCATTAAATCACATAGCTTTCTTGTTTTCATCTCCGAACCTGGGAGTGCTTTCTTAGTAGGATGTCTATGTAGCGTTCATTCCAGGGCCACTGCAGGGAAAACCGGGAATCCTAACCATTAGGCAACCAGGGAACTCCCTTGAGCAGTGTCTTTAGATGTACCTCATAAGACAGCCAATTGTCTATTAGACCTTGTGTTTTCTACAAAATTGCAAGCCAATGTACCAAGCTTTGATGAAAGTGCAAAGAACAGAAACACCCTCAGGTTATTTCACTTGGTTCACAGGAGTTCACTGTAAGAATGTAAGTGTCAATGCATAAGGCAGAAAACTATCAATAGAAACTACCTGAGTCTCACAGGAGAGACTGTATCAGTACCTGCAGTGACCTGATCATTTCTCTGTTTTTCCATGCAGCCTATCCTAATGTACCACTGGGCTTCCAGTCTGAACGTCCTGCCCTTATTGAAACCCGTGCTCACTCTCCATCCCTATACTGCTTTCATTACCAATTATTAATAGGTTCTTGGTCCTCTCTACTCCATAGATTCTGCTCACTCATTGCTTGGACTGTTTTGTGAGTCCTACTAACTCACGATTTCTGTTTGCTGTCATGTCTAGTCTTCAGCTCCTGTTCTCCTGTTAACTAAGATATATTATTCTAAAATTGAGGGACAGAGAGACTGATGAAATCAGTCAACCACAATCATTTTGGAACCAAACCAAACCACTTTGTTAGCTATAGGATGGGTCAGGAGTCCAACTTTGGTGCAATTAACTGGTCAGGGTGGCAAGGTGTGTGGACAACTTTCCTCAGAAAGAAGCCCCTCACGAAGTGTATAGGACACCTCTTCACAGCAAAATAGCATGTTGGGGCTTTTGTAAAAATAGGATTGTTTTACACTGATTGTAGATATTTGTCTGATGTGAACAAAGGGAAAAATGAATTCTGACCACTCCTGGAAAGTTTTCCAGGTTTTATCCTGGTGTTGTTTTATCTCTGTAAAGATAGTATAGCAGAAAGAAACATCTCTGTGATCAAAGAAACCTAGAATTGAATTCCTTTTTGATAAATAAGTGGCATTAAATCACATAGCTTTCTTGTTTTCATCTCCGAACCTGGGAGTGCTTTCTTAGTAGGATGTCTATGTAGCGTTCATTCCACATCTCCCCAGGCTTACCCTTATAGCTCAGTCAGTAAAGAATCTACCCACAAGGCAGGAGACTCAGGTTCGAGTCCTGAATTGGAAAGATCCCCTGGAGAAGGGAATGGCAACCTACTTCAGTATTCTTGCCTGGACAGTCCCATGGGCTCTCCCTGGCAGGCTATATCCCTTGGGGTCCAAAGATTCAGACATGACTTAATGACTAAATCACCACCATATCTCCCCAACGTAGATATGAGCTGGTATACTGGTCTAGACATGAAGGCTGATATGGATTTTTTAAATAATTTTCTGCTTCTTTTTAAAGATGGGAAATCTAAACACTTTTCAAATTCCTTGATCAGTAGATAGAACCTTAAATACAGTGTTCTTTTCATTTGCCATGACTCTCTGTCTGACACCTGAGTGTCTTGCCTTGTCCCAGCTTGCGTATATCAAAGCAGATTCTTTTCTTTCTACTAGTTGTGGCTATAATATTATCATTATTAATTTTAAAATGGGAAATTTAAAAGACATAAATAGTGAAAGTGGAGTAATGACACATAGAAAGGAAAAGATACATAGTTTTTACTATGCATTGTATTGTAACTACAATTTTCACGTAGTAAGCCATTTACCCCAAAAGTTCATGGCACATACTACATACACATCATTGTGCTAACATCTGGGGAAGTACTACTGAAACCACATAACTCAGACCAGGACTTGAACCTATGGTCTTTTAACTGAGATCACACACCTGGTGTCAGGACTGAAGTTCAGGTTCTTGGTATTGCATCATAGAAAGAATTCAATGAGAGAAGAGTAATAGGTAAGAAGTGGATTTACTTAGAGAGAAACACACTCCATGGACAGAGTGTGGGCCATCTCAGACGGCAAGGGCAGCACTATGGTATGAGATTGCCACTTTTTTCAGGGGTGAGTTAATTTCATAGGCTAAAGAGTGAGAAGAGTATTCCAGCTATTTTGGGGAAGGGGGGTGGGGATTTCCAGGAATTGGGCCACTACCCACTTTTTCACCTTTATGGTCAGTCTTGGAACTGTCGTGGTGCCATGGTGAGTGTGTCATTTAGTTTTTTGATGTGTTACAATGAGCTTATACTGAGCTTATGTCTAGGGAAAGTATTGTCAGTCATCTTGGACCTATTTGGTTTTAATCAGTTTGTATTTGTATTATGTGTCCTTGGGTTATACCATTCTTTTAAAAATCATGCCCTACCCCCTTCCTTCACATTTTTTGTACTACTAACTGGCTGTTATATGAGGTAAAACTGAGAGCTAGATAATAAATTTATGATGACTTTGAATGTAATTATTTTTTCATATAAATGCATATATATATATATATGTATATATATATATATATATAACACACACACATGCGCAAGCACACAAATAAAAAATGTATGTAAGTACATGTACATTTACACAATATACTTGTAAATATGTAAATATATGTGTATTCCTATTCATATAGAGTATGACTTTTCTTTCACATCTTCATTTTCTTTAAATCAAATTAGATCTGTCTCCTAGTCCTCATCCCAATAGGCTGATGGGAAATTCAACTAAGAGAGGCCCCTATCCTCACTCCCTGGGTTCTGCATGTCTTTGGGTCTTACTGAGAAAACTTTGAAGAAGCTAGTTTATTCTTTCATGCGCAATTTACTGAGATTTCTCTCACCCAAGTCATAATAGTCTCTTGAAATCCACAACTTGATCACAATACCTTCCTGAGGGGACAAGAATATTTGTAAAGTTGGTGAATGGCCCCTTCTACTACATTTCATAATAGGTGCCAAATATGTTCTAAGCAGCAATTTCCAAGTATTAATTCAGTCACTCTTAAAACAACAGTACAAGAGAAGTACTACTATGTCCCCAGGAAACCAAGCCCAAAGCTGGAGTAACTTGTCTAAGGCCTCACAGCTTGTAAATGGCAATATTCGAACCCTGTGGTCTGGGCTTACATAAGCCTGGTCCAGTCTCAAAGGTCTTGCTAGAGCTTCCTCTACCCCTCCAGAAGTCACAATTGAAGTCTCAAGGGTCAGCAGTGAAAATCTTGTCTCTAAGCTTGTAAAGGCAAATCCACTACCCACTTTTTCACCTTTATGGTCAGTCTTGGAACTGTCGTGGTGCCATGGTGAGTGTGTCATTTAGTTTTTTGATGTGTTACAATGAGCTTATACTGAGCTTATGTCTAGGGAAAGTATTGTCAGTCATCTTGGACCTATTTGGTTTTAATCAGTTTGTATTTGTATTATGTGTCCTTGGGTTATACCATTCTTTTAAAAATCATGCCCTACCCCCTTCCTTCACATTTTTTGTACTACTAACTGGCTGTTATATGAGGTAAAACTGAGAGCTAGATAATAAATTTATGATGACTTTGAATGTAATTATTTTTTCATATAAATGCATATATATATATATATGTATATATATATATAAAATTAACACACACACATGCGCAAGCACACAAATAAAAAATGTATGTAAGTACATGTACATTTACACAATATACTTGTAAATATGTAAATATATGTGTATTCCTATTCATATAGAGTATGACTTTTCTTTCACATCTTCATTTTCTTTAAATCAAATTAGATCTGTCTCCTAGTCCTCATCCCAATAGGCTGATGGGAAATTCAACTAAGAGAGGCCCCTATCCTCACTCCCTGGGTTCTGCATGTCTTTGGGTCTTACTGAGAAAACTTTGAAGAAGCTAGTTTATTCTTTCATGCGCAATTTACTGAGATTTCTCTCACCCAAGTCATAATAGTCTCTTGAAATCCACAACTTGATCACAATACCTTCCTGAGGGGACAAGAATATTTGTAAAGTTGGTGAATGGCCCCTTCTACTACATTTCATAATAGGTGCCAAATATGTTCTAAGCAGCAATTTCCAAGTATTAATTCAGTCACTCTTAAAACAACAGTACAAGAGAAGTACTACTATGTCCCCAGGAAACCAAGCCCAAAGCTGGAGTAACTTGTCTAAGGCCTCACAGCTTGTAAATGGCAATATTCGAACCCTGTGGTCTGGGCTTACATAAGCCTGGTCCAGTCTCAAAGGTCTTGCTAGAGCTTCCTCTACCCCTCCAGAAGTCACAATTGAAGTCTCAAGGGTCAGCAGTGAAAATCTTGTCTCTAAGCTTGTCAAGGCAAATCCAATCGCAGAAAAAAAAAATTAAAGAGAGTGTCTAATTCAGTTCCACTGAGATCTAATTCTAAAAGTTAGACTGTCTGGAACTGAATGCAAAAGGGCCCTGGCTGTTCACTGAAATCTGAACTCTATCTGTGGGGGTCACAAATCTAAACACCTGAACTTGTGGAAACTGACTCTACTTCCTTAAAAGGGAATTGGCAGAATGCTGGTAAAACAACTGCTAACTGGTGGCTACTAACCTGGGCATTGGAAAAGACCCTGGTGCTGGGAAACATTGAGGGCAGGAGGAGAAGAAGATGACAGAGGATGAGATGGTTGTGAAACCATTCTCTTTGGATTGGGACTAAAACCCAAAAGCCAGTTTGGGAGTCGAACCCACGTGACTGGGACTTGCACCCAGCCAAAACCCACCATACCTGGTTTCAGGACCTAATGGAGCTCAGATTCTTCATGTCTCTTTGCAGAAAAGAATTCGGTTAAAGACAACATGATAAGTAAGAAATGAACTTATTCAGATTCAGAGAAAAGCACACTCCACAGACAGAGTGTGGGCCATCACAGAGCGTGAATCCAGGGGTCCCGAAAACATGGCGTTCTTAGGGTTTTTTTTTTTTTTGCGTTCTTAGTTTTTATGAGCTGGGTAATTTCACACGCTAATGAGTGGGAGGATAATTTCAGCTCTTTTGGGGAAGGGGCAGAACTGTTCTGGCGCCCATTTAGCTTGCTGACTGAGGATAAAGGTTAGTCTCCCATCTTGGACCCATTTGATTTTAATGGATGTATGTTGTGTCCTTGGATTATGTCATTCTTTCAGAACACTGTGCCCTGCCCCTTTCCCTGCTGTTACAGTTGGATGGCATCACCGACTCAATGAACATGAGTTTGAGCAAGCTCCGGGAGATGGTGAAGGGCAGGGAAACTTTACTTGCAGCAGTCCAGGGGGTCACAGAGTCAGACACAACTGAGCAATTGAACAGCAACCTAGACAGGAAAACAAATCAGGGTTATTCCAGTGATATCTTCTTCATGTTTTCTGAGAAAGACCAGTCTCAAAGGTCTTGCTAGAGCTTCCTCTACCCCTCCAGAAGTCACAATTGAAGTCTCAAGGGTCAGCAGTGAAAATCTTGTCTCTAAGCTTGTCAAGGCAAATCCAATCGCAGAAAAAAAAAATTAAAGAGAGTGTCTAATTCAGTTCCACTGAGATCTAATTCTAAAAGTTAGACTGTCTGGAACTGAATGCAAAAGGGCCCTGGCTGTTCACTGAAATCTGAACTCTATCTGTGGGGGTCACAAATCTAAACACCTGAACTTGTGGAAACTGACTCTACTTCCTTAAAAGGGAATTGGCAGAATGCTGGTAAAACAACTGCTAACTGGTGGCTACTAACCTGGGCATTGGAAAAGACCCTGGTGCTGGGAAACATTGAGGGCAGGAGGAGAAGAAGATGACAGAGGATGAGATGGTTGTGAAACCATTCTCTTTGGATTGGGACTAAAACCCAAAAGCCAGTTTGGGAGTCGAACCCACGTGACTGGGACTTGCACCCAGCCAAAACCCACCATACCTGGTTTCAGGACCTAATGGAGCTCAGATTCTTCATGTCTCTTTGCAGAAAAGAATTCGGTTAAAGACAACATGATAAGTAAGAAATGAACTTATTCAGATTCAGAGAAAAGCACACTCCACAGACAGAGTGTGGGCCATCACAGAGCGTGAATCCAGGGGTCCCGAAAACATGGCGTTCTTAGGGTTTTTTTTTTTTTTTTTTTGCGTTCTTAGTTTTTATGAGCTGGGTAATTTCACACGCTAATGAGTGGGAGGATAATTTCAGCTCTTTTGGGGAAGGGGCAGAACTGTTCTGGCGCCCATTTAGCTTGCTGACTGAGGATAAAGGTTAGTCTCCCATCTTGGACCCATTTGATTTTAATGGATGTATGTTGTGTCCTTGGATTATGTCATTCTTTCAGAACACTGTGCCCTGCCCCTTTCCCTGCTGTTACAGTTGGATGGCATCACCGACTCAATGAACATGAGTTTGAGCAAGCTCCGGGAGATGGTGAAGGGCAGGGAAACTTTACTTGCAGCAGTCCAGGGGGTCACAGAGTCAGACACAACTGAGCAATTGAACAGCAACCTAGACAGGAAAACAAATCAGGGTTATTCCAGTGATATCTTCTTCATGTTTTCTGAGAAAGATGACCCCACAACTAAGAATTTTTAAAAGCACTTCCGCACAAAAGAAAGAAAGAAAGAAAAAAAAGAGAGAGAGAGAGAGAAAAAGAAAACAAAAAGGTATAAATCATTTCACTACAGGTGTTCTGGAAAAAGTGACCCGGTGAGGCAAATGTGATTATTATTTCTACTGGTTCACAATCACCATACCCTTAGGTCTGAGCACACACCCTCACACCCCACCCAAGTGGAATTGTTTCAATTTTTAAGGCTTTCCCTCAGTTCCAAACAAGAAAAAAAAGCCCCACCCTTCAAAACATTTACTTAGTGGAGTTCCTTAACCACCTCCCTTTAACTAGTACACAAAGTCCAGATGCCCTTATTTGCCCCTGGAGCATATTCTTTCATTCACAAATATAAGGCTGTAGGCCCCTGGATTGATCTAACTGCTAACTGTATAAATTAGGAACTATATATATGTGAGAAAGAAGATGTATTTTCCATATATGTGTATACTCTTGATACAATGGTATTTTTTCTCTATTTTTATACTTCTCAATCACTACTATAGTATTGTCCCTAAAGTATAAAATATTTTATTTTCTGCTATATTTCTATGCTACATAAGCTTCTTAAATGTCACCTAGCATTTAGTTTCTCAAAAACGTACATATTAGCACTTAAAAACGTAACTTTTTTTTTTTTTTTTTACAATTAGCTGTCTAATTACAGATTTCACACATAATCTGTCAATTGGCTATATATGTGCTGACTATCATTAAGCTGTTTGGTGAAAGATGGGCAGAGGGCTGGCCTGCTGCTCTTCTCAGAAGAGCAGGAGTTGTATTTTAAAGGAGAAAATATTTGAAGTAATATCCGTATTCTCACTTTTCAAGGTGGCTAAAATAATCCATAATTAAAGTTCCTTTTTTAAAATTTTGAACAAATCCTGTACTTCAGTTAATAATATTGTATCACATGTTAATTTCCTGTTTTTTTTTTTAACATAGTATTTCTTTGTATTCTCAGAATTGGATTAGAAGTTTCAAGATTCATTCAAAAAAAAATTTTTTTTTCAAATCACTAACATAATAAGCTTTCTAGAATTTTAGCAGTAATACTAGATGCCAGAATAAATGGAACTATATCAGAGTTTTCAGTGAGCATTAATTAGAAATCCAGTATCCTATTCATACTTATGTTGCAAGAATGAGGACACTTTTCAGGGCCCAAGAATGGGCTCCTAAAACTCAGAATTGAACTATGTGAGGAGACACACAAATTGACAAAGCAAGAGACTTTATTAACAAGTGGTGCCCGGGTGGAGAACAGTAGGGACCCAGAATTGCTCTGTCAGACTGGCTTGAAGTCTTGGATTTTATGTTGATGGGATTCATTTCCAGGTTTTCCTTGGCCAATCATTCAAAACATTTACTTAGTGGAGTTCCTTAACCACCTCCCTTTAACTAGTACACAAAGTCCAGATGCCCTTATTTGCCCCTGGAGCATATTCTTTCATTCACAAATATAAGGCTGTAGGCCCCTGGATTGATCTAACTGCTAACTGTATAAATTAGGAACTATATATATGTGAGAAAGAAGATGTATTTTCCATATATGTGTATACTCTTGATACAATGGTATTTTTTCTCTATTTTTATACTTCTCAATCACTACTATAGTATTGTCCCTAAAGTATAAAATATTTTATTTTCTGCTATATTTCTATGCTACATAAGCTTCTTAAATGTCACCTAGCATTTAGTTTCTCAAAAACGTACATATTAGCACTTAAAAACGTAACTTTTTTTTTTTTTTTACAATTAGCTGTCTAATTACAGATTTCACACATAATCTGTCAATTGGCTATATATGTGCTGACTATCATTAAGCTGTTTGGTGAAAGATGGGCAGAGGGCTGGCCTGCTGCTCTTCTCAGAAGAGCAGGAGTTGTATTTTAAAGGAGAAAATATTTGAAGTAATATCCGTATTCTCACTTTTCAAGGTGGCTAAAATAATCCATAATTAAAGTTCCTTTTTTAAAATTTTGAACAAATCCTGTACTTCAGTTAATAATATTGTATCACATGTTAATTTCCTGTTTTTTTTTTTAACATAGTATTTTTTTGTATTCTCAGAATTGGTTTAGTAGTTTCAAGATTCATTCAAAAAAAAATCTTTTTTTCAAATCACTAGTATAATAAGCTTTCTAGAATTTTAGCAGTAATACTAGATGCCACAATAAATGGAACTATATCAGAGTTTTCAGTGAGCATTAATTAGAAATCCAGTATCCTATTCATACTTATGTTGCAAGAATGAGGACACTTTTCAGGGCCCAAGAATGGGCTCCTAAAACTCAGAATTGAACTATGTGAGGAGACACACAAATTGACAAAGCAAGAGACTTTATTAACAAGTGGTGCCCGGGTGGAGAACAGTAGGGACCCAGAATTGCTCTGTCAGACTGGCTTGAAGTCTTGGATTTTATGTTGATGGGATTCATTTCCAGGTTTTCCTTGGCCAATCATTCTGACCCAGGGTCCTTTCTAGTGACTCAAGGTATCACTCAGCCAAGATGGACACCAGAGAGAAAGATTCTGTGAAGTGATAGAACACATGGCATCTTCTTTTGACTTTTCCCAAACTTTTCCAGTTGATGGTGGCTTCTTAGTTCCTTGTTCCTCACTAAGTTCTCCTGTCAAAAAATAACTTAAAAAAATGGTTACTATAAGTGCTTGGCCAGGGTGCATGGTTTCAGTCAATGTGCTTCTCCTAACCCTTAGTCAAGTAAGTGGAAGCAAAATGTCACACATTTTTTAACTAGGCAAAAATTCTTAAGTTTTCTAAAATATATATTGTATTATATATACTATTTGTATCTATCAAGCTTTTCTACCATACTTGATAAAGGCTTGAGAAAAAACAACAACTATAAAATGATGGAGAAATGGCAAATATAAACTAAATGAAATGAGAGCACAGAAAATGAAATAGAAAAAATGAAACAAATTAAAGTATAAAATCATCATATCAGCCAGTTGTTTTTAAACATGGCTGCTCATTGGGAAACTCGTTTGGATATAACCTGGGCATTTGTGTTTTCAAAAATTCCAGGGTGATTCTAACGTGTATTCAGATTATAAGCAAGATTTCAAAAAAATTTTTCAAATCACTAACATAATAAGCTTTCTAGAATTTTAGCAGTAATACTAGATGCCAGAATAAATGGAACTATATCAGAGTTTTCAGTGAGCATTAATTAGAAATCCAGTATCCTATTCATACTTATGTTGCAAGAATGAGGACACTTTTCAGGGCCCAAGAATGGGCTCCTAAAACTCAGAATTGAACTATGTGAGGAGACACACAAATTGACAAAGCAAGAGACTTTATTAACAAGTGGTGCCCGGGTGGAGAACAGTAGGGACCCAGAATTGCTCTGTCAGACTGGCTTGAAGTCTTGGATTTTATGTTGATGGGATTCATTTCCAGGTTTTCCTTGGCCAATCATTCTGACCCAGGGTCCTTTCTAGTGACTCAAGGTATCACTCAGCCAAGATGGACACCAGAGAGAAAGATTCTGTGAAGTGATAGAACACATGGCATCTTCTTTTGACTTTTCCCAAACTTTTCCAGTTGATGGTGGCTTCTTAGTTCCTTGTTCCTCACTAAGTTCTCCTGTCAAAAAATAACTTAAAAAAATGGTTACTATAAGTGCTTGGCCAGGGTGCATGGTTTCAGTCAATGTGCTTCTCCTAACCCTTAGTCAAGTAAGTGGAAGCAAAATGTCACACATTTTTTAACTAGGCAAAAATTCTTAAGTTTTCTAAAATATATATTGTATTATATATACTATTTGTATCTATCAAGCTTTTCTACCATACTTGATAAAGGCTTGAGAAAAAACAACAACTATAAAATGATGGAGAAATGGCAAATATAAACTAAATGAAATGAGAGCACAGAAAATGAAATAGAAAAAATGAAACAAATTAAAGTATAAAATCATCATATCAGCCAGTTGTTTTTAAACATGGCTGCTCATTGGAATCTCGTTTGGATATAACCTGGGCATTTGTGTTTTTCAAAAAATTCCAGGGTGATTCTAACGTGTATTTAGATTTTAAAAGTTATCACAGGTTTTTCTATTAAATGAAAAGTGATATAGAATTCTCTTATATTCTATTGACCAATTGTGATGCAATGGTATTAAAATGAATCACAGCTACATAATCAATAGTAAAAGATGTTTATCAATTTTCACAATCAATAACCAGACAAAAAATAAAAGATAATTATAATTGCAAGCCATAATGAAAACATGATTAACCTAAAAAAAAATAAAATAATTACATACAATTTGGGGAGTTAAGTACAGTGACTTTGTAATTGGAAGTACATACACACACATGTTTTTGTGGTGGGGCGGGCACTTCTATTGGTCTTTTATTTACCTATTTTCGTCCATCTTTGTTCTTTCGCCCCTGTGGGCCTCCCATCACAGTAGCCTCTGTTGTCACAGAGCACCGAATCTGGGCACATGCACTCCAGAGCTCCTCTCAGTAGTTGGACACATCGGTCCAGCCGCTCCACGGCATGTGGGATCTTCCCAGGCCAGGGATCGAACCGGCGCCCCTTGCAGTGCAAGGTGGTGTCCTTACCCACGGGACCACCAGGGAAGCCCCATGCACATGTTTTTATATACCTAGACAGTTTATGTTTTTGGTTGTGCATTTAAGCCACTTACATTTAAGGTAATTATCAATATCCTATTCTAATGCAATTTCTTATTTTGGGTTTATTCTGTGCAGTTCTTTCCTTTCTCTTGTGCTTCCTGTCTAGAGAAGTTCCTTTAGCATTTGTCATAGAGCTGCTTTGGTGATCTTAACTTTTGCTTGTCTATAAAGCTTTTGATGTCTCCATCAAATATGAACAAGAGTCTTGCTAGGTAGAGTATCCTTGGTTGTAGTTTCTTCCCCTTTATCACACTAAATGCATCATGCCATTCCCTTTTGGCTTGTGAGATTTCTGTTGAGAAATGTTGATAAATTGGTGGGAGTTCCCTTGTATGTTATTTGTCAATTTTCCCTAGTTGCTTTTAGTATTTTATTTTTGTCAGTTTGATTACTATGGGTCTTGGAGTGTTCCACTTCAGTTTATCCTACTAGGACTCTCTAAGCTTCCTGGACTTAGTTGACTTTTCCTTTCTCAAGCTAGGGAAGTTCCCAGCTATTATCTCTTCTAATATTTTCTCAGGTTATTTCTCTCTTTATTCGGCTCCTGGCACCCTAATAATGCAAATGTTGGTGTGTTTAATGTCCTAAGGGTCTCTTAGGCTGCCTTCAATTTTTTTTTTTTAATTCTTTTTTCTATATTCTCTCTGCAGCACTGATTTCCCCCTCTCTTCCAGGGCACTTATCCATTCCTCTGCCTCAGTTGTTCTGCAATTGAGTCCTTCTGGTGTATTGTTCATCTCTGTTTCTTTGTTCTTTAGTTCTTCTAGGTCTTTGGTAAATACTTCTTGCATTTTCTCCATTCTTATTCTGAGATCCTGGATAATTTTCACTAAGATTATTCTGAATTCTTTTTCTAGGAGGTTGCCTATCTCCAATTCATTTACCTGTTTCTCTGAAGTTTTATCTTGTACTTTCATCCAGGACATAACCTTCTGCCTTTTCAGTTTGATTAACTTGGCAGCTAAAAATTGGAGAAGTTCCATATAGTCAGCAAAAAACAAGCACTGGAGTTGACTGTGGCTCAGATCATGAGCTCCCTAAGGCAAAATTCAGACTTAAATCTTTGACAAGAAAAGGGAAAACCACTAGGACGTTCAGGTATGACCTAAATCAAGTTCCTTATGATAAAACAGTGGAAGGGGCTTCCCTCTGGTCCAGTGGGTAAAGAGTCCACCTTGCAATGCATGGGACACTGGTTCAATCTCTAGCCCTGGGAAGAACCCACATGTATGGAGCAGCTGTGCCAGTGCATCCAATTATGAGCCAGCGCTCTGGAGCACATGCACCCAGAGTTGGTGCTCTGCAAAGAGAAAGGCCACGCAGGCCAAAGAATAAAGATGAATGAGAATTAATAGCTAAATAAATTAAATTAAAATGTTAAAAAAAAAAAACAGTGGAAGTAACAAATAGATTCAGGGTATTAGATCTGATTGAGTGTGTGAAAAATGATGGACAGGAATTCATAACATTGTACAGGAGGCTGTGATCAAAAGCGTCCCCAAGAAAATGAAATGCAAAAAGGCAAAATGGTTGTCTGAGGAAACCTTACATGACTGTGGAAAAAAGAGAAGCAAAAAGCCAAGGAGAAAAAAAAAAAAAAAAGTATACCCATCTGAATCTGAATGTGGGGTTCCAAAGAATACAGAGATAAGAAAGCCTTCTTAAGTGAACAATGTAAAGAAATAGATGAATGCAGTATAATGGGAAAGCCTATAGGACTACAGATCTCTTTAATAAAATTAGAGATACAAAGGGAATATTTCATGCAAAGATGGGCACAATAAAGGACAGAAAGGATAAGGACCTAACGGGAACAGAAGATTTATAAAGAAGAAGTGGCAAGAGCACACAGAAGAACTGTACAAAAAATATCTTAATGACTCAGATACACTGTCACTCATTTACAGCTAGACACGCTGGAGTGTGAAGTCAAGTGGACCTTAGGAAGAACGACTGTGAACAAAGCTAGTGAAGGTGATGGAATTCCATCTGAGCTATTTCAAATCCTGAAAGATGATGCTGTTAAAGTCCTTCACTCAATATGCCAGAAAATTTGGAAAACTCAGCAATGGCCAAAGGACTGGAAAAGGTCAGTTTTCATTCTAATCCCAAAGAAGGGCAATGCCAAAAATATTCAGATTACTGTACAGTTGCACTCATTTCACATGTTAGCAAGGTAATGCTCAAAATCCACCAAGCTAGACTTCAACCATATGTGACATGAGAACTTCCAGACATACACACTGAATTTAGAAAAGGCAGAGGAACCGGAGATCAAATTACCAACATATGTTAGATCATAGAAAAAGCAAGAGAATTCCAGATAAAAAATCTGCTTCATTGATTACACTATAGTCTTTGACTGTGTGAATCACAGCAAAATGGAAAATTCTTGAAGAGAAGGGAATGCAGGATACCTTACCTGTCTCCTGGGAAATCTGTATACAAGACAAGAAGTAACAGTTAGAACCAGACAGGGGAAAACAGACTGGTTCAAAATTCAGAAAGGAGTACATCAAGGCTGTATATTATCACCTTGCTTATTTAGCTTCTATGCAGAGTACATCATGAGAAATGCAGTGCTGGATGAATCACAAGCTGGAATCAAGATTGTCAGGAGAAACATCAACCATCTCAGATATGCAAATAACACTACCCTAATGGCAGAAAGCAAAGAAGAGCTAAAGAGCCTCTTGATGAAGGTGAATGAGGAGAATAAAGAAGTTAGTTTAAAATTTAATATTCAAAATTGGGGCTTCCCCTGGTGGTCCAGTGGGTAAGGACACCACCTTGCAGTGCAAGGGGCACCGGTTCGATCCCTGGCCTGGGAAGATCCCACGTGCCGCGGAGCGGCTGGACTGATGTATCCAATTACGGAGCCGGAGCTCCGGCGCGCGTGCACCCAGAGCCGGTGCTCTGCGATGACAGACGCCACCGCGATGAGAGGTCGACAGGAGCCAAAAGAACAAGGACGGATGAAAATAGAGAAATGAAAGACCAATAGAAGTGGCCTGCCCGCACCCCTCCCTCTCCAACCCGACCCCCGCCCAATAAATAAATAAATAAATAAATAAATCTTTAAAAAAAAAAAACACTTAATATTCAAAATCATGACACCTGGTTGCATCACTTCATGATAAACAGATGGGGCAAATATGGAAAGAGTAGTAGACTTTATTTTCTTGGACTCCAAAATCACTGCAAACTGTAACTGCAGCCATGAAATTAAAACACACTTGCCTCTTGGAAGAAAATCAATGATAAACCTAGACAGGGTACTTAAAAGCAGAGTCATCATTTTTCCTGACAAAGGTCCATATAGTGAAAGTTATGGCTTTTTTTACAGTCATGTGCAGATGTGAGAGTTGGGTCATAAGGAAGATTGAGCATGAAGGAAATGATGCTTTTAAAGGGCAAATTTGTTGCGAAAAAGCAAGAGAATTCCAGATAAAAAATCTGCTTCATTGATTACACTATAGTCTTTGACTGTGTGAATCACAGCAAAATGGAAAATTCTTGAAGAGAAGGGAATGCAGGATACCTTACCTGTCTCCTGGGAAATCTGTATACAAGACAAGAAGTAACAGTTAGAACCAGACAGGGGAAAACAGACTGGTTCAAAATTCAGAAAGGAGTACATCAAGGCTGTATATTATCACCTTGCTTATTTAGCTTCTATGCAGAGTACATCATGAGAAATGCAGTGCTGGATGAATCACAAGCTGGAATCAAGATTGTCAGGAGAAACATCAACCATCTCAGATATGCAAATAACACTACCCTAATGGCAGAAAGCAAAGAAGAGCTAAAGAGCCTCTTGATGAAGGTGAATGAGGAGAATAAAGAAGTTAGTTTAAAATTTAATATTCAAAATTGGGGCTTCCCCTGGTGGTCCAGTGGGTAAGGACACCACCTTGCAGTGCAAGGGGCACCGGTTCGATCCCTGGCCTGGGAAGATCCCACGTGCCGCGGAGCGGCTGGACTGATGTATCCAATTACGGAGCCGGAGCTCCGGCGCGCGTGCACCCAGAGCCGGTGCTCTGCGATGACAGACGCCACCGCGATGAGAGGTCGACAGGAGCCAAAAGAACAAGGACGGATGAAAATAGAGAAATGAAAGACCAATAGAAGTGGCCTGCCCGCACCCCTCCCTCTCCAACCCGACCCCCGCCCAATAAATAAATAAATAAATAAATAAATCTTTAAAAAAAAAAAACACTTAATATTCAAAATCATGACACCTGGTTGCATCACTTCATGATAAACAGATGGGGCAAATATGGAAAGAGTAGTAGACTTTATTTTCTTGGACTCCAAAATCACTGCAAACTGTAACTGCAGCCATGAAATTAAAACACACTTGCCTCTTGGAAGAAAATCAATGATAAACCTAGACAGGGTACTTAAAAGCAGAGTCATCATTTTTCCTGACAAAGGTCCATATAGTGAAAGTTATGGCTTTTTTTACAGTCATGTGCAGATGTGAGAGTTGGGTCATAAGGAAGATTGAGCATGAAGGAAATGATGCTTTTAAACTGTGGTGCTGGAAGAAGACTCTTGTGAGTCCCTTGGAGAGCAAGGAGATTAAACTGGTCAATAATGATAGGTGATAGATGACGGTAGGTTACCGTGAACAGTGTTGGATTCTTAATCTCTAATGGAGAAGAATTCACATTGGGATCAAAAGACTTAGCGATGGTCACTCAGAGCTTCATGCAGTGAAAAGTTTATTAAAGTAAGAAAGGATAGGGAAGAGCTTCCAGCATAGACAATGGAAGAGGGATAGAAGAGTATCCCGTGAAGCCACTTTAGGCCTGGCATTTTATACTTTTTTAGTTGGTTATTAACAGTAATTTAAAAGAATATATTGAGAAGATAAATGTCTTACGAGACCCATACCCACAACATACATCTTTAGATAACATAGGTACAAGTTAAGACAAGAAACATGTCCTTCAGCAAAATACATTGTTATACACCTTAGCTCTGGACTTAAAAGAATGTCTTAGGCAAAAAAAAAAGTATGTCTTAGGCAAAATGAATTATTGTCATAGGCGTGGCAATCGAGGTGAAGGCACCTTGGCTAAAAGTGTTTGTTCCTCACCCTCCTCCTCCTTGCCCTTGGAACCTGCTGGCCTTACCAAGTCTGCCTATAAACTCCTTTCACTAAGGGAAATCAACCCAGAATATTCATTGAAAGGACTGATGCTGAAACTGAAGCTCCAATACTTTGGCCAACTCATTCAAAGAGCTGACTCATTGGAAAAGACCTTGATGCCGGGAAAGATTGATAAAAGGAGAAGGGGGCGACGAAGTTAGTTGGATGGCATCACTGACTCAATGGATATGAGTTTGAGCAAACTCTGGGGGATGGTGAAGAACAGGGAAGCCTGTTGTGCTCCAGTCCATGGGGTGACAGAGAGTTGGACACAACTTAGTGATCGAACAATAACAACATTCTTTGATGTGAGTTTTGTCCTGGTGTCTGTGGACTAGTAGTTTTTGCTTCCTATGTTTGCCCTCTGATGGATGAGGGTAAGAGACTTGTCTAATTTTCCTGATGGGAGGGCCCGGCAGTGGGAAAAACTGAGTCTTTCTCTGGTAGATAACAGCATGCTCAGCAAAACTTTAATCTGATTGTCTGCTGATGAGTATTTGCCACTCATTCTCCAGGGCATCTTTCCACCCCAGGAATCGGACCCTTGTCTCCATCTCTTGCATTGTCAGTGGATTTTTAACCACTGAGCTACCCGGGAAGCCCTGTCTTTGGCCATGGACATTTTTCAGTTGATTCTAATGCCCTCCTGATGATGGTTGTTCAATAGTTAGCTGAAATTTTAGTGCTCTCGAGGGAGGATATGAGCAGACACCTTCTACCTGCCATCTTGAACCAACTCTTCAGGTTCCTTTTGAGACACTAACTTATGCTATCATGGCAATTTATTACTTTTTTAGCAGGTTTACCAGTTCTCCTTCAGATTCATTAAATTAAATTTGAAGTAACTGAGTTGTGAAACTTATTTTTAACACCTTTTCCTGTAAGCGTTAAGCCAGAAGCATGGTGTTTCTTTATTGGGAACCTCTGAAACTTAAACAATGGTCTTCAAGATTTGGTTCTTAGAGAACAATGTGATACTAGGTCACTTTTTTTTCTCTCTCTAGATCTAGACTTCTGTGCTGTTGTTCAACTACTAGGTTGTGTCAGACTCTTTGTGACCCCATGAACTGCAGCACCCTATGCTTCCTTGTCTTTCACTATCTCCCTGAGTTTGCTCGAATTCATGTCCACTGAGTCACTGTTGCTCTCTATCTTGTCCCCTGCTACACTCTACTCCTTTCACCTTCAATCTTTCCCAGCATCTGGGTGTTTTCCAATGGGTTGAGTGTTTTCCAATGAGCTGACTCTTCACTGGAAAATACTTTGGCCACCTGATTCAAAGAACTTATTTGCTGAAATAGACCCTTCAGACTCATTCAAAGGATAGCATCAACACTAGTCCTTCCAATGAATATTCAGGGTTAATTTCCTCCAGGACTGGCTTGTTTGTTCTCCTTGGTGCCCAAGGGACTCTTTAAATTCTAGAGCAACACAGTTCGAATGCCTCAGTTCTTCAACACTCAGCCTTCTTTATGGTCCAACTTTTACATCCATACATGACTACTGGAAAAACCATAGCTTTGACTACATGGATCTTTGTCAGCAAAATGAAGTCTCTGCTTTTTAATACTCTGTCTAGGCTTATCATAGATATTCTTGCAAGGAGCAAGCATCTTTAAATATTGTGACTGCTGTCATCATCCACATTTATTTTGGAGTCCAAGAAAGTGAAATCTGACACTGTTATCACATTTACCATCTATTTGCCATGGAGTGATAGGACCAGATGCACATGTTGAGTTTCAGGCCAGCTTTTTCAATAGTTAGCTGAAATTTTAGTGCTCTCGAGGGAGGATATGAGCAGACACCTTCTACCTGCCATCTTGAACCAACTCTTCAGGTTCCTTTTGAGACACTAACTTATGCTATCATGGCAATTTATTACTTTTTTAGCAGGTTTACCAGTTCTCCTTCAGATTCATTAAATTAAATTTGAAGTAACTGAGTTGTGAAACTTATTTTTAACACCTTTTCCTGTAAGCGTTAAGCCAGAAGCATGGTGTTTCTTTATTGGGAACCTCTGAAACTTAAACAATGGTCTTCAAGATTTGGTTCTTAGAGAACAATGTGATACTAGGTCACTTTTTTTTCTCTCTCTAGATCTAGACTTCTGTGCTGTTGTTCAACTACTAGGTTGTGTCAGACTCTTTGTGACCCCATGAACTGCAGCACCCTATGCTTCCTTGTCTTTCACTATCTCCCTGAGTTTGCTCGAATTCATGTCCACTGAGTCACTGTTGCTCTCTATCTTGTCCCCTGCTACACTCTACTCCTTTCACCTTCAATCTTTCCCAGCATCTGGGTGTTTTCCAATGGGTTGAGTGTTTTCCAATGAGCTGACTCTTCACTGGAAAATACTTTGGCCACCTGATTCAAAGAACTTATTTGCTGAAATAGACCCTTCAGACTCATTCAAAGGATAGCATCAACACTAGTCCTTCCAATGAATATTCAGGGTTAATTTCCTCCAGGACTGGCTTGTTTGTTCTCCTTGGTGCCCAAGGGACTCTTTAAATTCTAGAGCAACACAGTTCGAATGCCTCAGTTCTTCAACACTCAGCCTTCTTTATGGTCCAACTTTTACATCCATACATGACTACTGGAAAAACCATAGCTTTGACTACATGGATCTTTGTCAGCAAAATGAAGTCTCTGCTTTTTAATACTCTGTCTAGGCTTATCATAGATATTCTTGCAAGGAGCAAGCATCTTTAAATATTGTGACTGCTGTCATCATCCACATTTATTTTGGAGTCCAAGAAAGTGAAATCTGACACTGTTATCACATTTTTACCATCTATTTGCCATGGAGTGATAGGACCAGATGCCATGATCTTTGTTTTTTGAATGTTGAGTTTCAGGCCAGCTTTTTCACTTTTCTCTTTTACCTTCATCAAGAGGGTCTTTAGTTCCTTTTCAATTTTTGCCATTAAAGTGGTATCATCTGCATATCTGAGGTTGTTGATAGTTCTCCTGGCAATCTTGATTCTTGTTTTTCATCAAGGTCAGCATTCTGCATAGGAGTTAAATAAGCAGGGTGACAATTTACAGCCTTGATGTACTCCTTTCCCATTTTCAACCAGTTCTTTGTTCAACGTCCAGTTCTAACTGTTGCTTCTTGACTGGCATACAAGTCTCTCCACAGTCAGGTAATGCTGTCTGACATTTCCATCTCATTTAAAATATTCCAGTTTGTTGTGATCCACACAGTCAAAGGCTTTAGCATAGTGAATGAAGCAGAAGTAGGCTTTTTTTTGGGGGGGGAGGAGGGCAGGTTGGAGAGGGAGGGGGGCAGGCGGGCCACTTCTATTGGTCTTTAGTGTTCCTTTATAATAAGTCTACTAATGAAAAAATATATACCTGGATTTCTATTTTGTTTTGTTTTAGTTAGAAAATCTACTCATTGACCTCTGTTCTTTTCCCCTTTACTGAGGTATAATTTACTGATTTACTGAGGCATGATTGATATATAAGATTCTGTAAGCTTAAGGTATAAAATATGTTGATTTGTTACATTTATAAATTCCAAAATGATTATCAGCATAGTTTAGCTTCCATCTCTATCTTGTCACATAGTTAACATTTTTTTTGTCTTTTTTAAACTTTATTTTTTTATGGCTATGCTGGGTTTTCATTGCTGTGCAGCCTTTTCTTTAGTTGGGACTAGCAGGGGTGTACCCTCCAGTTTGGTATACAGGCTTCTTATTACAGTGCCATCCCTTGTTGTGGTGCATCAGCTCGAGGGTGTTCAGGCTTTAGTAGTTTTGCCATGTGGCCTCAGTATTTGTGGTTCCCAGGCCCCTAGAACACAGGCTCTATAGTTGGGATGCACAGGCATAGTTGCTGTGTGGCATGCAGCATCTTCCCAGATCGGGGGTCAAACTCATGTCTCCTGCGTTGGCAGGTGGATTCTTTACCACTATGCCGCCAGGGAAGTCCAACATTTCTTTTTATTTAAGGAGACCTTTTAAGATTTAATTTCTTAGCAATGACCAGTGTGTCCCTATTTTCCCCACCTCTACCTCCCTCTGCCAGATGCATCCTGGTAACCATGACTCTACTCTGTTTCTCTGAGTCTGGCTTTCGAAGATTCCAATAAAATTGATATCACACAGTATTTGTTTTTCTTTTTTGTATATCTGATCAATTTCACTTAACTCACTGACCTCAAGTTTCATCCAAGTTCTTGTAAATGGCAGAATCTTCTTCTCTTTCTTATACACACACACACATTTTTCCCATTTAGCTTGAAAACTCATCCAGAAAGAAAGAATGTTGACAATGTTAGGCACCATTTCAGAGCAAATCTAATGGTGAAACTGGTACCGTTATTTGGGGGTGGTAAGAGGCTACAGCTCTGGGTATGATTTGGGAAGTTATTTTCTCCTCCTAGTATTCCCTTTCATATAAAATATTTCCTGGTCTTCTTCCCCTATTGAGAATTAGACCAAAACTTTAAGGATTATGCTCTATTAGAAGTACCTCAAACTTAATCTTGATTATAGCTCAAGACTGAGAACAAATGCTAGTTATAATTTTTAATTTGAAAAATTTATTGAGGTATAGTTGAATTACAATATTGTGTTAATTGCTGCTTCAGAGCAAAGTGACTCAGCTATACATATGCATACATTCTTTTCCATATTCATTGCCACAATAGTTTATCAAAGGATATTGAATATAGTTCCATGTGCTATGCATTAAGATCTTGTTTTTTATCTATTCTATGTATACCACTTTGTATCTATTAATCCCAAACTCCCAATCCAATCCTTTCCTACCCCAATGCTATTTATTTGTATAGCCATTATTCTTTCATTCACTTAATACATTTATTGAGCAACTTCTTTGTTACAAGTGTTTTGCTGGGTTCTGAGGATGAAATGTTAGATAAGACAGATTCACATCCTCATAGGATTTGAAGTCTGGAATACAGGTTGGCAAGCTTTATCCATAAAAAGGCAGATAATGTTTTTGACTTTAAAGCCCCTGTAGGCTGTTTGCAGCTACTCAGCTCTACTATGGTAGTGCAAAGGCAGCTGTAGACAATGCACAAATGCAGCTGGGTTCTAATAAAATCTTATTTATGGACTCTGAAATTTGAATTGTATAAAATTTTCATGTATCACAAAATATTGTTCTCTCTTTTGATTTTTTAAAAAATTTTGTTGTTTATCTTTTGGGGGGTGGGGTGGGGAAGGAGGGGGATGAGCGGGCCACTTCTATTGGCCTTTCACTTATCTATTTTCATCTGTCTTTGTTCTTTGGCTCCTGTGGGCCTCCCATCGTGGTGGCCTCTGTCATCGCAGAGTGCTGGTTCTGGGCGCATGAGCACCAGAGCTCTGGCTCGGTAATTGGACACATGGGTCCAGCCACTCCGCGGCACATGGGATCTTCCCAGGCCAGGGATCGAACCGGCACCCCTTGCACTGCAAGGCGGTGTCCTTACCCACTGGACCACCAGGGGAAGCCCTCTTTTGATTTTTTAAATAACTTATTTGTATGACAATCATTCTTAGTTTGTAGGTTGTAGAAAAACAGGTGATATGACTGATTTGGCACATTCCCATAGCTTACTAATACCTGGTCAGGAAGGAAAGAAAGATATTAGACAAATAGTAATTCTAATATAGTTACAAATTGTGAGAGATATGTGATGAACAAGAATACTGGGGGCCTCGTCTAGACTGGGAGAGCGGAGACCTGAAGGAAGGATGGGAGTATTGCACTGATTCAGTCCTACGTGGCTTAGAAGCACTTTCCAATAAATTTCTTGGCAATATGTAATTTTCATTTTCCTAGTCACTGTTTCTACAACTCACCCAAACTCTTTGCCTTATGCATGTGCTTCATGGAATCTGACTTTCTTATGTTGTTTTCTTTGTCAGAATACATAGTAAGGTCTTCCCTGGTGGTACAGTGGGCAGAGTCTACCTTGCAGTGAAAGGGGCATCGGTTCCAACCCTGGCCTGGGAAGATGCCTAGTGCTGCAGAACGGTTGGACTGGTGTGTCCAATTATGGCTAGTGCTCTGAAGCACATGCTGCAATAAGAGAGGTCACTGCAATTGGGAGGCTCACACAGGCCAAAGAATAAAGATGGATGAAAATAAATAAATAATAAAAATAAATGTTTTTTTAAAAAAAGAATGCATAATCAATGTGTAAGTGGTTGAAATCATAGTTAAGATCAAAATAAAGCCAGTTATTTAATTTGTATACAGGGTACATCATGCAAAATGCCAGGCTGGATGAAGCACAAGTTGGAATGAAGATTTCTGTGAGAAGTATCAAGAGTCTCAGATATGCAGATGACACCACCCTTATGTCAGATAACAAGGAAGAACTAAAGAGCTTCTTGATGAAGGTGAAAAAAGAAAAGCGGACCTAAAACTCAACATGCAAAAAACAAAGATCATGATATTTGGTCCCATCACTTCATGGCAAATAGATGGGCAAACAATGGAAACAGACAGACTTTGTTTTCTTGGGCTCCAAAATCACTGTGGGTAGTAATAGCATCCATGAAATTAAAAGAAGCTTGCTCCTTAGAAGAAAAGCTATGACAAATCTCGACAGTGTGTTCAAAAGCAGGGACATCACTTTGCCCACAAAAGTCCGTATAGTCAAAGATATGTTTTTTTCCCAGTAATCACATGAATATGAGAGCTGGTCAGTAAAGAACGTTGAACAACAAAGAATTGATGCCTTTGAACTGTGATGTTTGAGAAGGCTCTTGAGAGTCCCTTGGCCTGCAAGGAGATTGAATCACTCAATCCTAAAGGAAATAAGCCTTGAATATTCATTGGAAGGCATAATGCTGAAGCTGAAGCTCCAGTACTTTGGCCTCCTGATGCTAAGAGATGACACATTCGAAAAAACCTGATGTTTGAAAATATGAAAGGAAGGGGAGGACGGACAATGAGATGGTTGAATCACTCAATCCGAAAGGAAACCTGAATCCCAATTTTAGTAGATGCCTAGTCTTCCTGTTTTGGTACAGTGGGCAGAGTCTACCTTGCAGTGAAAGGGGCATCGGTTCCAACCCTGGCCTGGGAAGATGCCTAGTGCTGCAGAACGGTTGGACTGGTGTGTCCAATTATGGCTAGTGCTCTGAAGCACATGCTGCAATAAGAGAGGTCACTGCAATTGGGAGGCTCACACAGGCCAAAGAATAAAGATGGATGAAAATAAATAAATAATAAAAATAAATGTTTTTTTAAAAAAAGAATGCATAATCAATGTGTAAGTGGTTGAAATCATAGTTAAGATCAAAATAAAGCCAGTTATTTAATTTGTATACAGGGTACATCATGCAAAATGCCAGGCTGGATGAAGCACAAGTTGGAATGAAGATTTCTGTGAGAAGTATCAAGAGTCTCAGATATGCAGATGACACCACCCTTATGACAGACAATGAAGAAGAACTAAAGGACTTCTTGATGAAAGTAAAAGAGGAGGGTGAAAAAGCTGGCCTAAAAGTCAACATTCAAAGAACAAAGATCATGGTATTTGGTCCCATCACTTCATGGCAAATAGATGGGCAAACAATGGAAACAGTGACAGACTTTATTTTCTTGGGCTCCAAAATCACTGTGGGTAGTAATAGCATCCATGAAATTAAAAGAAGCTTGCTCCTTAGAAGAAAAGCTATGACAAATCTCGACAGTGTGTTCAAAAGCAGGGACATCACTTTGCCCACAAAAGTCCGTATAGTCAAAGATATGTTTTTTTCCCAGTAATCACATGAATATGAGAGCTGGTCAGTAAAGAACGTTGAACAACAAAGAATTGATGCCTTTGAACTGTGATGTTTGAGAAGGCTCTTGAGAGTCCCTTGGCCTGCAAGGAGATTGAATCACTCAATCCTAAAGGAAATAAGCCTTGAATATTCATTGGAAGGCATAATGCTGAAGCTGAAGCTCCAGTACTTTGGCCTCCTGATGCTAAGAGATGACACATTCGAAAAAACCTGATGTTTGAAAATATGAAAGGAAGGGGAGGACGGAGAATGAGATGGTTGGATGGCATCATTGAGACAATAGATATGAGTTTGAGCAAGCTCCAGGAGATGGTGAAGCACAAGGAAACCTGGTGTGCTGCAGTCCATGGGGTTGCAAAGGGCTGGACATGACTGAGTGACGGAACTGAACTGAACTTGATGGACTCTGAGATAAGGAGGCTGGATTAGGAGTTACTACCTGTGAAACATTAAAGAGGATGGATGATTTTTCTCTACACAGTATACTGGCCTCAGTTCTTCTTTTTTTTTAATTGGAGGAAAATTGCTTCACAATTTTGTGTTAGTTTCTGATATACAACAATGAGAATTGGCCATAATTAAACATATATTCCCTTACTCTTGAGCCTTTCTCCCTCCACCTCTCTCTAACCCTTCTATGTCATCACAGGGTTCTAAGCTGGATCTCCTTTGTTACATAGCAACTTCTCACCAGCTATCTATTTATATGTGAGAGCATATATATATTGATGTTACTTTATTCATTTGTGCCACTCTCTCCTTCCTCAACTGTATATCTGCCTCTGCATTCCTTCCCTGCAAACAGGTTCAACAATACTATTTTTCTAGATTCCATATATATATGTTAGTATACGATAGTTGTTATTCTTTTTTCACTGTGTATAATAGGCTCTAGGTTCATCTACCTCATTAGAACTGACTCAAATTTATTCTTTTTATGACTGAGTAATATTCCATTGTATATATATCAGTACATACCACACCTTTATACATTCATCTATAGATAGACATCTAGGTTGTTTCCATGTCCTGACTATGGTAAATAGTGCTGCATATTTTAGAATTGTGACTTTCTCAGTGTATATGACCAGTAGTGGAACTTCTGGGTCCTATGATAGATTTATTCTTTCTTTTTTTTTTCAAAGCAATCCCCATGCTGTTCTCCATAGTGGCTATATCAGTTTACATCTCTACAAACAGTGTAAAAGGGTTTCCTTTTCTCCACATCCTTCCAGCATTTATTGTCTGTACATTTTTTTTTTCTGATGATGGCCTTTCTGACTGGTATGAGGTGACACTTCATTATAGGTTTCATTTGCATTTCTCTAATAATTAGTGATATTGAGCATCTTTTCACATCTTTATTGGCCATCTGAATGATTTTTGATTCTTTTGGTTGTGTTCGGTCAGCTCTTATTAGTCAGATATTAGCAAAAGCTAATATTTGAAATGGAGAATTACTCTAAAATAGTCCAAAGAAATGAAAATCATGGCAGACTACCTTTAAACCAATAATCGGGGGAAGCATGCTCACTTATTTTAGTTGTCATGGTCTTAGCACTATGCCATGGACTTTCTGCCCATCTTCAAAGCTGAGTGTAATGACTTGCTTGGCAGGGAAATGAGGAAACTTCATGGTTAATACAGGTCTGTTAAAGTGCCTCTTATGCCTACTTTTCATGACAGGGCTAGCTGCTTTTTGTCAACTAGTAAACTGCAGAAACAGTTCTATCCAACTAGAGTTATCACTCCAGAGATCAGAAACAGGACTCACCTTTGGGAGTCTCTTCTAGCTGTTATGTGTGTTTCTTGCTGCTGTTGTCTTGGATCTTTTGAAATCATGCTTTTAGGCTAAAATGCTACTGATTATTTTAGCCTTTAAATGATGCTGTCTAGGCTTGTGTCCTGGAAAACTTTAACAGCTGCCAGGCTAATATGAAACTCAGCAACCTGACTGAAGTGAACAAAGCTGAACAGAGCTGTTGGGCACACTGACTCAGACATAGACTGCAAACATTCACATGGGTACAATATGTCTTAATTTGTACCAGATACTCTGATAGACACATTATCTAGTTAATCTTTACAAAAAAGTATAAGGTTGGAGAGTTATGAAACTGTGGTTATTAAGAGCAGAGTCCTACTTCTATACTACCCAGTTCTATTGTTTGACAGTTTTGTGAACTTGGGCAATAATTTAATGCTCTGTGCCTTAATTTCCTTATGTGTTCAGTAGGAATAGCCTCTATAAAACAGGCAGGATGTTTATAAGAAATAATTTAAAAGTACTAAGTATAGAACCTGGTACATGGTCAGCACTAAATACAAGATGGCAACTATGAGGGTATCAGGTCATTTTTTCTGATGATGGCCTTTCTGACTGGTATGAGGTGACACTTCATTATAGGTTTCATTTGCATTTCTCTAATAATTAGTGATATTGAGCATCTTTTCACATCTTTATTGGCCATCTGAATGATTTTTGATTCTTTTGGTTGTGTTCGGTCAGCTCTTATTAGTCAGATATTAGCAAAAGCTAATATTTGAAATGGAGAATTACTCTAAAATAGTCCAAAGAAATGAAAATCATGGCAGACTACCTTTAAACCAATAATCGGGGGAAGCATGCTCACTTATTTTAGTTGTCATGGTCTTAGCACTATGCCATGGACTTTCTGCCCATCTTCAAAGCTGAGTGTAATGACTTGCTTGGCAGGGAAATGAGGAAACTTCATGGTTAATACAGGTCTGTTAAAGTGCCTCTTATGCCTACTTTTCATGACAGGGCTAGCTGCTTTTTGTCAACTAGTAAACTGCAGAAACAGTTCTATCCAACTAGAGTTATCACTCCAGAGATCAGAAACAGGACTCACCTTTGGGAGTCTCTTCTAGCTGTTATGTGTGTTTCTTGCTGCTGTTGTCTTGGATCTTTTGAAATCATGCTTTTAGGCTAAAATGCTACTGATTATTTTAGCCTTTAAATGATGCTGTCTAGGCTTGTGTCCTGGAAAACTTTAACAGCTGCCAGGCTAATATGAAACTCAGCAACCTGACTGAAGTGAACAAAGCTGAACAGAGCTGTTGGGCACACTGACTCAGACATAGACTGCAAACATTCACATGGGTACAATATGTCTTAATTTGTACCAGATACTCTGATAGACACATTATCTAGTTAATCTTTACAAAAAAGTATAAGGTTGGAGAGTTATGAAACTGTGGTTATTAAGAGCAGAGTCCTACTTCTATACTACCCAGTTCTATTGTTTGACAGTTTTGTGAACTTGGGCAATAATTTAATGCTCTGTGCCTTAATTTCCTTATGTGTTCAGTAGGAATAGCCTCTATAAAACAGGCAGGATGTTTATAAGAAATAATTTAAAAGTACTAAGTATAGAACCTGGTACATGGTCAGCACTAAATACAAGATGGCAACTATGATCTTCACTTGATAGATGAGGAACTTTAGTTTAAACTAAACTTTGAACTTTAGTTCAAAGCATTTTTCTGACTTCCCAAAATTCACACGGGTAGCAAAAATACTGAGATTTGAACTCAATCTAACTAGAGTCCTTGCACTTAATAAGCATGTTGTTATCTTCATCATTATCACCTGCATTATTATTATCCATAAGTAAGAGTCTCAGCAACAAGCCAAAGGAAATCCTTGTCAGGCATACAGTTCAGGGTGTGTGCGTATGGCTATGGAGAATTACTTTTAGTCACACTCACAGATAGGAAGAAAAATCACTATAAGTATGAGGAACTTTGGATGCAATTTTATCAAGATCTATAGTCTACCTATTTGTTAACACCCCTCTTTCCTCTCCACACACATGGGAATATATTCATGCCAATGTTTATTTTTATTCTCATAGAAGTCTGTGGTCCAACAAAGTAAGAACCACTAGTTTAAATTGAAGGCTGTATAAAATGAATGAAAATAAGTATATATTATACAACAGAGAATGTAGCCAATATTTTATAATGATTTTAAATGGAATATAATCTGTGATAATTTTAGATCACTATGTTGCATGCCTGGAGCTAATAGACTACTGTAAATAATATCATAAATCAACCATACCTCAATAAAACAATTACCATTGAAAAAAAAACAACTGAAGGCTGTTCCAGTCCAATTACAGTGATGGTTCCCCAAAAAACCTAGTGAGTAACTAGTCCACATGAGGCTATTCATTACTTTCTGTTTCCTGACCCTATGTGGTCACTCAGGAGAGCAGAGACATTTCATTAAGGATAAGAGTACCTGACACAATGCTCCATATATGTTAAGCAATTTGAATTTTACTTAAATATAAATTTAAATACAATTAGATTATAGTTTAGGAGTTGGTCAAACATAGCCTACATCTGTTTTTGTAAATAATGTTTTATTGGAATATGGCCATGCTCACTAATTTACATACTGTCTATGCATACTTTCTTGCTACGAAGTCAGAGCTGAATAGTTGTGATAGAGTATATAGGTCTCAAGGTCTAAAATATTTACTTTCTGGCTCTATACAGAAAACTCTTGGTAACCCTCAATGTGGTTGAAAGAATCTTGGCACCTTAGTGAGGCTGGGCTTGAGGTCTGTCTCTTCCTTACTTCTGTGACTTTGCACAAGTTACTTAATTTTACCCTCAGTTTTTTACGTATAAAAGTGGGAATAACTTCTACTCACTTACTTACTCTTTATAGTTATTATCATCAAAATCAAATGTGACACTGTATGCAAGTGTTAAATGTACCTAATAAGTTTCATTAATGATAAGATCATCATCCCCAAGTTGCCTACACAAAATGACACATTATTTCACAGAAAATGAAAGAAATAATTTTTAAAAACTAAGCATAATGTAATTACATAATGCAGCACAAAACAGTAACTCTGGGAACTTGTCTCCTAAGTATTATTTTAAATTCCCCAAATGGGAATATATTCATGCCAATGTTTATTTATTCTCATAGAAGTCTGTGGTCCAACAAAGTAAGAACCACTAGTTTAAATTGAAGGCTGTATAAAATGAATGAAAATAAGTATATATTATACAACAGAGAATGTAGCCAATATTTTATAATGATTTTAAATGGAATATAATCTGTGATAATTTTAGATCACTATGTTGCATGCCTGGAGCTAATAGACTACTGTAAATAATATCATAAATCAACCATACCTCAATAAAACAATTACCATTGAAAAAAAAACAACTGAAGGCTGTTCCAGTCCAATTACAGTGATGGTTCCCCAAAAAACCTAGTGAGTAACTAGTCCACATGAGGCTATTCATTACTTTCTGTTTCCTGACCCTATGTGGTCACTCAGGAGAGCAGAGACATTTCATTAAGGATAAGAGTACCTGACACAATGCTCCATATATGTTAAGCAATTTGAATTTTACTTAAATATAAATTTAAATACAATTAGATTATAGTTTAGGAGTTGGTCAAACATAGCCTACATCTGTTTTTGTAAATAATGTTTTATTGGAATATGGCCATGCTCACTAATTTACATACTGTCTATGCATACTTTCTTGCTACGAAGTCAGAGCTGAATAGTTGTGATAGAGTATATAGGTCTCAAGGTCTAAAATATTTACTTTCTGGCTCTATACAGAAAACTCTTGGTAACCCTCAATGTGGTTGAAAGAATCTTGGCACCTTAGTGAGGCTGGGCTTGAGGTCTGTCTCTTCCTTACTTCTGTGACTTTGCACAAGTTACTTAATTTTACCCTCAGTTTTTCACGTATAAAAGTGGGAATAACTTCTACTCACTTACTTACTCTTTATAGTTATTATCATCAAAATCAAATGTGACACTGTATGCAAGTGTTAAATGTACCTAATAAGTTTCATTAATGATAAGATCATCATCCCCAAGTTGCCTACACAAAATGACACATTATTTCACAGAAAATGAAAGAAATAATTTTTAAAAACTAAGCATAATGTAATTACATAATGCAGCACAAAACAGTAACTCTGGGAACTTGTCTCCTAAGGCAGCTAATTTTTCAAGTGTTAGTTTTTAGAGAGGAAAAACGAATATTTTCTGAATGAATTGACAAATCAGATTAATTAAAATAATGCCAAAGTACATTTTCTCATTCAAATGTTTGTACAGTTGAGATTTTACCCTTGATTTTAGCCCTTGCTCTTCATGGCCAAAGATAAGGAAAGGCTGAGATAGTGAGGCTTGTGAAATTTGAGTTCTCTGTTTTGTTCAGCTATTTGTAAGGTCTCCTCAGACCACCATTTTGCCTTTTGCATTTCTTTTTCTAGGGGATGATTTTGATCACTGTCTCTGGTACAATGTTACAAATCTCTGTCCATATTTCTTCAGGCATTCTGTCTGTCAGATCTAATCCCTTGACTCTATATAGTCACTTCCACTGTATAATCGTAAGGAATTGGATTTAGGTCATACCTGAATGGCCTAATGGTTTTTCCTGCTTTCTTCAATTTAAGTCTGAGTTTTGCAATAAGAAGTTCATGATCTAAGCCACTGTCTGATCCAGATTCTGTTTTTGCTGACTTTATAGAGCTTCTCCATCTATGACTGCAAAGAACATAATCAATCTGACTTTAGTATTGACCATCCTGCAGTGTCCATGTGAAGAATTATCTCTTGTGCTGTTGGAAGAGGGTATTTGTTATGACTAGTGCATTCTCTTGACAAAACTCTGTTAGCCTTTGCCCTGCTTCATTTTGTACTCCCAAGGCCAAACCTGCATGTTATTCCAGGTATGTCAAGTCCTCCTGCTTTTGTAATCATGTCCCCTTTCTTACTGTTCATGGGGTTCTCAAGGCAAGAAAAGAACTTTTTTTTTTTTTTGGTGTTAGTCCTAGAAGATCTTGTAGGTCTTCATAGAACCGTTCAACTTCATCTTCATTAACATTAGTGGTTGGGGCATAGACTTAGATTACTGTGATATTCAATGGTTTGCCTTGGAAATGAACAGAAATCATTCTGTCATTTTTGAGATGCACCCAAGTACTGCTTTTCAAGCTCTTGTTGACTCTGAAGTCTACTCCATTTCTTCTATGAGATTCTTGCCCACAGCAGTAGATATGATGGTCATCTGAATTAAGCTTTCCCAATCCGGTTCATTTTAATTCACTGATTTGTAAAATGTCAATATTCATTCTTGCCATCTCCTGTTTGACTACTTCCAGTTTACTTTGATTCATGGACCTAACATTCCAGGTTCCAATGCAATATTGTTCTTTGCAGCAACGGACTTTACTTTCACTATCAGACATATCCACAACCTGGCATTATTTCTGCTTTAGCTCAGCCTTTTTATTCCTTCTGGATCTATTTCTCTGCTCTTCTCCAGTAGTATTATGGGCACCCACAGACCTGGGGAGTTCATCGTTCAGTGTCATATCTTTTTCCCTTTTCAACTGTCTATGGGGTTTTCTAGGCAAAAAGTACTGAAGTGTTTTTCCATTCCCTTTTCCAGTGTACCACATTTTGTCCACATAATATTCTCTTAAAAGGAAGGTTCACACTCTCCTCGAAAAGAATTGATAGTATTCACCCCATCTTTTCTCAAGTGCTATTTTGTCAGTGCTTTTGTCAAGTGCTATTTAGTCATGTCTGACTCTGAGACCCTGTGAATGGCAGGCAGTATTAGAGAAATTAAAAATAATTATTTTCTCTCTCTCGTGAATTATAGTTTGATATGTTTTGGCGTCACTGAATTGGTGGTTATTGTTTCTCAGTTATTTAGTTCTATCAATGATATTTTTTGGTTTGTGGCCAAATAAAACTTTGCTACTTTACTTTTTATCTATTAAAAGAAAGACCAAATCAGGGAGAAAAGAATCTTACTTCTGGATAGTTAGATAATTAATAATCAGGGAGTTGATAGGGTACATGCAGAATTAAGAATTTTTGAAAAACACTCTACACATAAAAATTAAACTATACCCAGATTAACTAATTTTGATGACCTATTACTACCTTAATACAGAAAAGTAACCAACTCAGAATACTTGGTTCCTGCCTTTATTTTTTTTTTATTTTTGGCATTGGATAACTTTTTTTTTAAATTTTATTTTACTTTTTACTTTTACAGAGTTTCGTTGTTTACAGATATGTATGATCCCAGATTAGCCATACGTATATCCCCCTCACCCTACTCCTCCAGGCCATCTCACAGAGCCCCTGTGGGATTCCCTTTCTGCCTTTATTTTGAGAAATTTACTTATTGTAAGGTAGTAATATGTCTCAAATAATTGAAGGGAGGGTTGGAGAACCACTCTCAAAAAGATTAGGCATGCTGTCAGTATTTGAGCGACAAAGAGCAGGACCGATTTGAGTCTCCTCAGGGCACTGTGACTGTAGTGAACAAGCTCCGTGTGTTTTTTCTATCTTCACATCACTCTACTCAAATTTGAGCCCTGAAGAATGAATAGAGGGAGCTTGAGCTGCATATCTATCTCTTGATTGGGGTAAAGAAGAGCACTTTGATTAAAGCATATGACCAATCTGAGGCTCCCAAGGGGAGACAGCTGGTCACCAAAGGAAATCAGAATACTATAAGCTAAAAATGGATATGGACTCTAGGCTTCCAAAACTGTAACAAAGATAATTTTGCCTGGGAGCTTCTCTGATGGCTCAGTGGTAAAGAATCCACCTGCCAATGTGGGAGTCATGAGTTCAAATCTTGGCCCAAGATGATTCCACATTCTATACAAGCCTGTGTGCCACAACTATTGGGCCTGTGCCCTGGAGCCCAGGAACTGCATCTACTGAGCCCACGCACCACAGCTACTAAAGCTTGTTTACCCTAGAGTCAGTGCTCTGCAGCAGGAGAAGCCACTGCAATGATAAGCCCGTGCACGGCAATGCATGAAAAGTAGCTGCCTGCTTGCCACGCCTAGAGAAAAGACCCAGCACAGCCAAAAATAAATGAAATTTAGAAACCAAAGTTAATCATCGCTGCCTGCTCATGTTGTTAAACATATCAAAAGTAGCAATATATTCAAAATATTTATCAGAGACTTCCTCTTTAAAACAGTAGCTGAAGAGCAACCTCAAGCTAGCCTTTGCTAAATAGTAGAAAGCAATAAAATAGACACCACCAAGGGGTGGGGGATTGGTGGTAGAGGGAGACTTACACTTCCTTCAATTTAAGGCATAGCTGGATTTTGTTGCATGAATGAGAAACAATCTGTATGCACCTAGGAAGGCATACCCTATACTTGTCCCAGTCCCAAAGATCCGTAATGTATACAACTAGGATATAGGACAGATATCCTTTCCTGTGTACTAACTTTGAGAAGACTGAAGCACTAGTTCCCACTACCACTCTCATTTTTGTGCATTAATTTAGAAATAGGAAATCCCTCCGCAAACTAGATAGGACAAAGGGATCATAGGAATCTGAGATACAATTCTGAGAGTAACTGTTGCCTTTTGTTGAACTGGAAAATTGAGTTCACACAAGCAAGACATTGTTAAGTGGTGGTGGAGACAAAAAGAACAATTATAGTGCTACAAATTAGGAATTGTAGATTTTCTTTGCATTCCATCAATTTATAGCATCAGTGGAAAGTGAAAGTTTTAGTTGCTCAGTCCTGTCCAACTCTTTGTGATCCCACGGGCTGCAGACAGTCAGGCTCCTCTGTCTATGGACTCCTCTAGGAAAACTGTAACAAAGATAATTTTGCCTGGGAGCTTCTCTGATGGCTCAGTGGTAAAGAATCCACCTGCCAATGTGGGAGTCATGAGTTCAAATCTTGGCCCAAGATGATTCCACATTCTATACAAGCCTGTGTGCCACAACTATTGGGCCTGTGCCCTGGAGCCCAGGAACTGCATCTACTGAGCCCACGCACCACAGCTACTAAAGCTTGTTTACCCTAGAGTCAGTGCTCTGCAGCAGGAGAAGCCACTGCAATGATAAGCCCGTGCACGGCAATGCATGAAAAGTAGCTGCCTGCTTGCCACGCCTAGAGAAAAGACCCAGCACAGCCAAAAATAAATGAAATTTAGAAACCAAAGTTAATCATCGCTGCCTGCTCATGTTGTTAAACATATCAAAAGTAGCAATATATTCAAAATATTTATCAGAGACTTCCTCTTTAAAACAGTAGCTGAAGAGCAACCTCAAGCTAGCCTTTGCTAAATAGTAGAAAGCAATAAAATAGACACCACCAAGGGGTGGGGGATTGGTGGTAGAGGGAGACTTACACTTCCTTCAATTTAAGGCATAGCTGGATTTTGTTGCATGAATGAGAAACAATCTGTATGCACCTAGGAAGGCATACCCTATACTTGTCCCAGTCCCAAAGATCCGTAATGTATACAACTAGGATATAGGACAGATATCCTTTCCTGTGTACTAACTTTGAGAAGACTGAAGCACTAGTTCCCACTACCACTCTCATTTTTGTGCATTAATTTAGAAATAGGAAATCCCTCCGCAAACTAGATAGGACAAAGGGATCATAGGAATCTGAGATACAATTCTGAGAGTAACTGTTGCCTTTTGTTGAACTGGAAAATTGAGTTCACACAAGCAAGACATTGTTAAGTGGTGGTGGAGACAAAAAGAACAATTATAGTGCTACAAATTAGGAATTGTAGATTTTCTTTGCATTCCATCAATTTATAGCATCAGTGGAAAGTGAAAGTTTTAGTTGCTCAGTCCTGTCCAACTCTTTGTGATCCCACGGGCTGCAGACAGTCAGGCTCCTCTGTCTATGGACTCCTCTAGGAAAAAATACTCAAGTGGATCGTCCTTTCCTTCCCCAGGAGATCTTCCTGACCCAGGGATTGAACCTGCGTCTCCTTTATTGCAGACAGATTTTTTGCTATCTGAGCCATCAGGGAAGCCCTTATAGCATCAGAGAATCAGTCAATGGGGATAAGAGAGGAGTGAGGGTCCCCCAAATCAAGATTTGCAGAACATTAGACATTCCAGTTACAGGTTGATAAATGGAACACAATCAACAACAGGCAGACATCAGGTGGGATCAAGAATTACTTCATTTTTTCTTTTTTTTTTTGCATTTACTGTATCTGGGAGGCTCTCTTTCATTAAATATGAAGGAAAAGAAAAGTGAATGTGATCTTTGAAAACCATTCCAAAATAAGGGAAATTGGCTTTAGGATTAGTGAGGAGTTGTATTGAATGTACTCTATCATTTGGGGGGTGAAGAATGATTACTTAGAGGAAGTTAGTTCGGAAGAAACAGAGGCAGAGCAGACCTCTGAAAGTGACCTGTTGCAGAATCCTGAGGACATTTCAGGAAATGGTTTGGCATGAAGAGAAAGTTTTATATCTCATAAAACTGGTATCTGGGACAATTTATATAGTATTCATTTCATACAAACAATATCCATATTTATAACAGATCTGTCCACGTTGCTTACTGACCACTTCTGTTCACTCTTGCTATGGTTCCTGGGCAGGTGTTTCAGATCCCTAGCTTTACCTCTTTCTAGACATTCTTACCCCAGATTCTGTGTAGGATTTTATTGGGTTGAATACCAGCACCTCTCAAGTGGTTCCATATGCCAACCCTGGTGAAGTTACCATTTTCACTGATCCTTTACTGAGGGTTCCAAGTCTTTTCAGCCTTTTAATCTGAGTTCCTATGCAAACCCTTATCCTCCCTTTTTGGGAAGTGCTTCTGGCCCTTGGTTGAGATTAAAACCAAAAGAAAAAAAATTTTATTAGTTGCTACAAATTAGGAATTGTAGATTTTCTTTGCATTCCATCAATTTATAGCATCAGTGGAAAGTGAAAGTTTTAGTTGCTCAGTCCTGTCCAACTCTTTGTGATCCCACGGGCTGCAGACAGTCAGGCTCCTCTGTCTATGGACTCCTCTAGGAACAAATACTCAAGTGGATCGTCCTTTCCTGCCCCAGGAGATCTTCCTGACCCAGGGATTGAACCTGCGTCTCCTTTATTGCAGACAGATTTTTTGCTATCTGAGCCATCAGGGAAGCCCTTATAGCATCAGAGAATCAGTCAATGGGGATAAGAGAGGAGTGAGGGTCCCCCAAATCAAGATTTGCAGAACATTAGACATTCCAGTTACAGGTTGATAAATGGAACACAATCAACAACAGGCAGACATCAGGTGGGATCAAGAATTACTTCATTTTTTCTTTTTTTTTTTGCATTTACTGTATCTGGGAGGCTCTCTTTCATTAAATATGAAGGAAAAGAAAAGTGAATGTGATCTTTGAAAACCATTCCAAAATAAGGGAAATTGGCTTTAGGATTAGTGAGGAGTTGTATTGAATGTACTCTATCATTTGGGGGGTGAAGAATGATTACTTAGAGGAAGTTAGTTCGGAAGAAACAGAGGCAGAGCAGACCTCTGAAAGTGACCTGTTGCAGAATCCTGAGGACATTTCAGGAAATGGTTTGGCATGAAGAGAAAGTTTTATATCTCATAAAACTGGTATCTGGGACAATTTATATAGTATTCATTTCATACAAACAATATCCATATTTATAACAGATCTGTCCACGTTGCTTACTGACCACTTCTGTTCACTCTTGCTATGGTTCCTGGGCAGGTGTTTCAGATCCCTAGCTTTACCTCTTTCTAGACATTCTTACCCCAGATTCTGTGTAGGATTTTATTGGGTTGAATACCAGCACCTCTCAAGTGGTTCCATATGCCAACCCTGGTGAAGTTACCATTTTTCACTGATCCTTTACTGAGGGTTCCAAGTCTTTTCAGCCTTTTAATCTGAGTTCCTATGGCTTTTCCCTCTTGGCTGCTTGTGGCCTAATAGCCTTTCTTCCCCTAGGCTCAGTTTCATAGCCCTGCTCAAAAGCAGATGCTCTGGCTCCTTCCACAATGAACACTGCCAATTTCATGGCATTTTCTTGCAGCTTTTGGCTGTAACTTTCAAGTTTCTGAGGCCCAATTGTAAGACACCATGTGGGACAGACCCAAGAGGAGGGATCTGGTAAGTGGGGAAGAGGATATTGTGTAGAACATGTGAAATGAGACAAAATTTATTCTCAAGGTATAAGTCATATTTTTTATCAACTTGGTTTTGTATGATACAGAAGTCAATTGATTAAAATGAACACATTTCCTATAGGAAGGGAGGAATATTCTTTTTATTTATTTATTTATTTATTTATTTATTTTTGGGTGGAGGGGCTGGTTGGGGAGGGAGCGGTGCAGGTGAGCCACTTCTATTGGTCTTTCATTTATCTATTTTCATCCATCTTTGTTCTTTCGCCCGTGTGGGCCTCCCATCTCAGTGGCCTCTGTTGTCACAGAGTACCGGCTCTGGGAGCATGCACTCCAGAGCTCCGGCTCCGCAACTGGACACATCAGTCCAGCTGCTCCACGGCACGTGGGATCTTCCCAGGCCAGGGATCAAACCAGCGCCCCTTGCACTGCAAGGTGGTGTCCTTACCCACTGGACCACCAGGGAAGACCCAGGAATATTCTTTAGTGGAGACTGAATGTATTCAAGGGGTCTGCTTTTGGCAGTTATTTGTATCTTTAGTCTTTGCTCCTGCATGCTTGCAGTTTACCTTCCAGTTGAGAGACAATCTGCTATCTTCCTGTACATGCCCACTCAGTTGCTTCCAGGCTCCATCTTCATTCATATCATGCTTTTTAATTTCTGTTGGAAACATGAACTATTTTACTGTTAGCATTGGCTGCTCTTTTAATATGGTCTTTCCCTGTTTCTTCCTCTTCCCTACCTCCCCCATAGGTGACAGCCTTTTCTATGAAAATGGCCTGGTAGACATGTCAATCACTAAAAAAAACATACATGTCAGCTGGCTAGGCCAACTCTGAGAAATGATGAAGACTACCCACTGACTATTGCGAAGCAAAGTGGAATGAGAGAACAATGGGTTGTCACTGAAAGCAATGGGGAAGGTTAAGACAAAGAGTGATGATCAGGCTCTGGCTCCTTCCACAATGAACACTGCCAATTTCATGGCATTTTCTTGCAGCTTTTGGCTGTAACTTTCAAGTTTCTGAGGCCCAATTGTAAGACACCATGTGGGACAGACCCAAGAGGAGGGATCTGGTAAGTGGGGAAGAGGATATTGTGTAGAACATGTGAAATGAGACAAAATTTATTCTCAAGGTATAAGTCATATTTTTTATCAACTTGGTTTTGTATGATACAGAAGTCAATTGATTAAAATGAACACATTTCCTATAGGAAGGGAGGAATATTCTTTTTATTTATTTATTTATTTATTTATTTATTTTTGGGTGGAGGGGCTGGTTGGGGAGGGAGCGGTGCAGGTGAGCCACTTCTATTGGTCTTTCATTTATCTATTTTCATCCATCTTTGTTCTTTCGCCCGTGTGGGCCTCCCATCTCAGTGGCCTCTGTTGTCACAGAGTACCGGCTCTGGGAGCATGCACTCCAGAGCTCCGGCTCCGCAACTGGACACATCAGTCCAGCTGCTCCACGGCACGTGGGATCTTCCCAGGCCAGGGATCAAACCAGCGCCCCTTGCACTGCAAGGTGGTGTCCTTACCCACTGGACCACCAGGGAAGACCCAGGAATATTCTTTAGTGGAGACTGAATGTATTCAAGGGGTCTGCTTTTGGCAGTTATTTGTATCTTTAGTCTTTGCTCCTGCATGCTTGCAGTTTACCTTCCAGTTGAGAGACAATCTGCTATCTTCCTGTACATGCCCACTCAGTTGCTTCCAGGCTCCATCTTCATTCATATCATGCTTTTTAATTTCTGTTGGAAACATGAACTATTTTACTGTTAGCATTGGCTGCTCTTTTAATATGGTCTTTCCCTGTTTCTTCCTCTTCCCTACCTCCCCCATAGGTGACAGCCTTTTCTATGAAAATGGCCTGGTAGACATGTCAATCACTAAAAAAAACATACATGTCAGCTGGCTAGGCCAACTCTGAGAAATGATGAAGACTACCCACTGACTATTGCGAAGCAAAGTGGAATGAGAGAACAATGGGTTGTCACTGAAAGCAATGGGGAAGGTTAAGACAAAGAGTGATGATCAGGCTTCATGCTGTTAGGTGCACCCCAATCTGTGTGCTTTATCTCTATACCAGCAGTTCTCATGTTGGGGTAATTTTGCTTCTCAAGAGATGTTTGGCAATGTCTAGAGATAACTGTGAAAACAACAACAAGAGAAAACTGTGAGGAGGTGTGTTATTGGCATCTAGTGAGTAGAAGACAGGGATGCTGATAAACCTCCTATAATCCACAGGACAGCCTCTTATAACAAACAATTCTTTTATCCAAATATTAACAATAGAGGAAATTATATACCCTCTGTATCATTTAGTTGCTTATAGTCATGATTAGGTCCCAAAAGACTCTACTTCTAGTCTCTTAGGGAGCTTTGTTTCATGAATTAGATCATTTGTCACTCAACCCTGAGGCCTGAAACCGAAGTTATTCTACAAAGTAGAAATAAATCATTAAAAAAATTACTGACTCTTGCCTTTTACTACTTAGAGTTTGCAATGGCTCCCCTTGATTTCTTGGAATCAAAACTGTCTCTTAAGTAGAACAACTCTGATATAAACTGGGAAGGAAAGAAAGAGAAAAAATAAATGTATATACATATAAAAGATGTATAAATATATATATAAATATATAGCATTGAATATAAATATATAAAAATATATCATTATATTTATATATTTATAATGCATGTAATATATGTATGATATAATTATATATAAAAGTGCATATTTTGATATCATTATACCTTATATTTATGAACATATTTCTAATATTATACTACTATAATTGTAATTTTATATTTATAAATGTGATTGTACATTTATTACATCACATGTATTGTATTTTAACTTATATAATATGCTTAAGATACATGTTTTATAATAACATATTCTATTTATAATATGCATTTAATATTTATATTAATTATATGTTATGCAAATATATGCTACATAATATAGTATAATGTATATTCATACAGTAAATATAAATGCAACATATTATAATATATATATTTATATAAAAATGCAAGTATTTAAATATGTATACATTTGTAGAACTATAAATATATAAAATGCACAATATAACTATATAAAAATGTGTGTGTGTATGTGTGTGTGTGTGTGTGTGAAGTCATGCCTGACTCTGTGACCTCATGAATTTCCACCTTCCAGGCTCCTCTGTCAATGGAGAATACTGGACGGAATTGCCATTTCCTTCTTCAGCAGATCTTCCTAACCCAGGGATACAATCTGCATATCCTGCCTGCATCTCCTGTGTTGGCAGGTGGATTCTTTACCACGAATATGCATATACAAACATATGCAAATACATTAAACATATATAAGCATATAAACACATAAAATTTTTATATACTTATAATATACTTATAATAATATTATATATTAAAATATAATATAGAGAATATATATTCAGTTCAGTTCAGCCGCTCAGTTGTGTCTGACTCTTTGGACTCGCATGGATTGCAGCATCTCAGACTTCCCTGTTTACCATCTTCTGGAGCTTGCTCAAACTTGTGTCCATTAAGTCAGTGATGCCATCCAACCATATCATCCTCTGTCATCCCCTTCTCCTTCTGTCTTTTTTTTTCCCAGCATCGGGGTCTTTTCCAATGAATCATCTCTTCGCATCAGGTGGCCAAAGTATTGGAGCTTCAGCTTCAGCATCAGTCCTTCCCTTCCGCCATAAGGGAGGCATCATCTGTGTACCCGAGGTTATTGATACCTCTCCCGACAATCTTGAGTCCAGCTTGTGCTTCATCCAGCCCAGCAGGTAGCATGACATACTCTGCATATGAGTTAAATAAGCAGGGTGACAAATATGCAGCCTTAGAAATTACAGATGTACAAGCTGGATTTAGAAAAGGCAGAAGATCCAGAGATCAAATTGCCAGCTGTAATTTTATATTTATAAATGTGATTGTACATTTATTACATCACATGTATTGTATTTTAACTTATATAATATGCTTAAGATACATGTTTTATAATAACATATTCTATTTATAATATGCATTTAATATTTATATTAATTATATGTTATGCAAATATATGCTACATAATATAGTATAATGTATATTCATACAGTAAATATAAATGCAACATATTATAATATATATATTTATATAAAAATGCAAGTATTTAAATATGTATACATTTGTAGAACTATAAATATATAAAATGCACAATATAACTATATAAAAATGTGTGTGTGTATGTGTGTGTGTGTGTGTGAAGTCATGCCTGACTCTGTGACCTCATGAATTTCCACCTTCCAGGCTCCTCTGTCAATGGAGAATACTGGACGGAATTGCCATTTCCTTCTTCAGCAGATCTTCCTAACCCAGGGATACAATCTGCATATCCTGCCTGCATCTCCTGTGTTGGCAGGTGGATTCTTTACCACGAATATGCATATACAAACATATGCAAATACATTAAACATATATAAGCATATAAACACATAAAATTTTTATATACTTATAATATACTTATAATAATATTATATATTAAAATATAATATAGAGAATATATATTCAGTTCAGTTCAGCCGCTCAGTTGTGTCTGACTCTTTGGACTCGCATGGATTGCAGCATCTCAGACTTCCCTGTTTACCATCTTCTGGAGCTTGCTCAAACTTGTGTCCATTAAGTCAGTGATGCCATCCAACCATATCATCCTCTGTCATCCCCTTCTCCTTCTGTCTTTTATTTTTCCCAGCATCGGGGTCTTTTCCAATGAATCATCTCTTCGCATCAGGTGGCCAAAGTATTGGAGCTTCAGCTTCAGCATCAGTCCTTCCCTTCCGCCATAAGGGAGGCATCATCTGTGTACCCGAGGTTATTGATACCTCTCCCGACAATCTTGAGTCCAGCTTGTGCTTCATCCAGCCCAGCAGGTAGCATGACATACTCTGCATATGAGTTAAATAAGCAGGGTGACAAATATGCAGCCTTAGAAATTACAGATGTACAAGCTGGATTTAGAAAAGGCAGAAGATCCAGAGATCAAATTGCCAGCATCCATTGGATCATAGAAAAAGCTAGAGAATATATTATATGTACATATTATATATTTTATATCCTACCCTTGCCCTCTCCTGCCTACCTTATTCTCACTCTCATCCCCACTTCTAATCACTGTTCTCCAATACTACATTCCAAGAAGCAGACAGAAACCTTCCCTGAAGTTTGGAAAAAGAGGAAAAACCTTCGGAATATAGCATGTGAGATTTTGACTAAGTCAGCAGCCATTCAGGCACATAAACTCACAGGCTATGTGTTTTTCAGAAATAAATGTAATTTCATCACTTTGGTATTTAGAATACCATGATCAGTATTTTGTTTATTATCTCAGTTCTTAATTAGGCAGAGATACTATAAAGATTAGGAGAGATGATATTTAAAAATTCCTTTGAGATTTAGATTAAAAATATGCTACTTAAAAACTGAATATTCATAATTTTTTTAATGATTTCTACAAGTGGGCCTAATTTTTGGTTATCTGATCCAAGGAGGTGAGGTCATAGCGCATTAGATCTGAGTAAATGAATACCCTAGGTAAGTTGCCACAATTGTTGATGGATGGGTGACAAAATCCTTAAGTGTTAAGTCCTGCTTATCCTCCAGTCAGGATTCAGTGGGTGACATGTCCTAGGACAAGATCTGTATCCAGGGCAAACATACTCTCTGGAATTTGATTGTCCATCTCAGACTTCTCTGTTTACCATCTTCTGGAGCTTGCTCAAACTTGTGTCCATTAAGTCAGTGATGCCATCCAACCATATCATCCTCTGTCATCCCCTTCTCCTTCTGTCTTTTATTTTCCCAGCATCGGGGTCTTTTCCAATGAATCATCTCTTCGCATCAGGTGGCCAAAGTATTGGAGCTTCAGCTTCAGCATCAGTCCTTCCCTTCCGCCATAAGGGAGGCATCATCTGTGTACCCGAGGTTATTGATACCTCTCCCGACAATCTTGAGTCCAGCTTGTGCTTCATCCAGCCCAGCAGGTAGCATGACATACTCTGCATATGAGTTAAATAAGCAGGGTGACAAATATGCAGCCTTAGAAATTACAGATGTACAAGCTGGATTTAGAAAAGGCAGAAGATCCAGAGATCAAATTGCCAGCATCCATTGGATCATAGAAAAAGCTAGAGAATATATTATATGTACATATTATATATTTTATATCCTACCCTTGCCCTCTCCTGCCTACCTTATTCTCACTCTCATCCCCACTTCTAATCACTGTTCTCCAATACTACATTCCAAGAAGCAGACAGAAACCTTCCCTGAAGTTTGGAAAAAGAGGAAAAACCTTCGGAATATAGCATGTGAGATTTTGACTAAGTCAGCAGCCATTCAGGCACATAAACTCACAGGCTATGTGTTTTTCAGAAATAAATGTAATTTCATCACTTTGGTATTTAGAATACCATGATCAGTATTTTGTTTATTATCTCAGTTCTTAATTAGGCAGAGATACTATAAAGATTAGGAGAGATGATATTTAAAAATTCCTTTGAGATTTAGATTAAAAATATGCTACTTAAAAACTGAATATTCATAATTTTTTTAATGATTTCTACAAGTGGGCCTAATTTTTGGTTATCTGATCCAAGGAGGTGAGGTCATAGCGCATTAGATCTGAGTAAATGAATACCCTAGGTAAGTTGCCACAATTGTTGATGGATGGGTGACAAAATCCTTAAGTGTTAAGTCCTGCTTATCCTCCAGTCAGGATTCAGTGGGTGACATGTCCTAGGACAAGATCTGTATCCAGGGCAAACATACTCTCTGGAATTTGATTGTCCTTTATTTATTCATCCTGATCCAAGAATTTTTGGTTTTAATAATTATGATAATATTGGTGGTGGGGATAATGATTTCTGAATATATATTTTACCTTGAAATTTTCTTTTGATTCAAAGTTGTGGAGAAATGAAGTAATTCTGACCTAGTGATAAATTTGTTGGAGAGTCCTATGTCACAGGACACAAAAAAACCTTGTCCGTCTTCCTTGCCTCCCAAACTTCAATTACTCCCTTCCCGACATCCTCCCAACCTGATATTATGTAGCATTGCGTGACTGATATGACCAAACTGATGAAATCAATCTCCACAGTGCTTGAAAAAATAGGGAACTACTTTGCATCCGTCCAATCTCTACAGTTTACGGTCGTTATTTTATTTTGCTTTTATTGCTTAAGGTAAATTTATCCTCTGTTGATCAATAATAACTGAAATGAGATAGCATAGCATAATGGAAATAATATGTGATGGGGAGATGAAAAATATGTTCCCACTTGGTCATTATCTAGCTTTGTGACCCTGGACCGTTTTACTTTGCATTTGTCTCCTTATCAGTACCATGAGGGAGATAGCCCTAAAAGAAATCTGTACTTTTTATATACAGAATTAAACATTCTATGAATCTATAGATGACATAAAATTTCACATAGATATGATGGGAATTTATACTTATGGCCTTTTGAGAAGAAAAATCTTGACACACCTTCACACACATACCCAAATCCCAACTTATGAGATAGTTGATTTCACTTGAATGTTCATCGATTTATGACCTCAGTCAACTCTTCAATCATATTATGTTTATGCTATAGTTGAAGCTATTTTCCATGTGTACACAAATGAAAATTTACAAAGGAGATTACTTTCTAGGACTTATTTGTTATGAATACAAAATAAATATTCTGTTGTAGATCTGAGTAAATGAATACCCTAGGTAAGTTGCCACAATTGTTGATGGATGGGTGACAAAATCCTTAAGTGTTAAGTCCTGCTTATCCTCCAGTCAGGATTCAGTGGGTGACATGTCCTAGGACAAGATCTGTATCCAGGGCAAACATACTCTCTGGAATTTGATTGTCCTTTATTTATTCATCCTGATCCAAGAATTTTTGGTTTTAATAATTATGATAATATTGGTGGTGGGGATAATGATTTCTGAATATATATTTTACCTTGAAATTTTCTTTTGATTCAAAGTTGTGGAGAAATGAAGTAATTCTGACCTAGTGATAAATTTGTTGGAGAGTCCTATGTCACAGGACACAAAAAAACCTTGTCCGTCTTCCTTGCCTCCCAAACTTCAATTACTCCCTTCCCGACATCCTCCCAACCTGATATTATGTAGCATTGCGTGACTGATATGACCAAACTGATGAAATCAATCTCCACAGTGCTTGAAAAAATAGGGAACTACTTTGCATCCGTCCAATCTCTACAGTTTACGGTCGTTATTTTATTTTGCTTTTATTGCTTAAGGTAAATTTATCCTCTGTTGATCAATAATAACTGAAATGAGATAGCATAGCATAATGGAAATAATATGTGATGGGGAGATGAAAAATATGTTCCCACTTGGTCATTATCTAGCTTTGTGACCCTGGACCGTTTTACTTTGCATTTGTCTCCTTATCAGTACCATGAGGGAGATAGCCCTAAAAGAAATCTGTACTTTTTATATACAGAATTAAACATTCTATGAATCTATAGATGACATAAAATTTCACATAGATATGATGGGAATTTATACTTATGGCCTTTTGAGAAGAAAAATCTTGACACACCTTCACACACATACCCAAATCCCAACTTATGAGATAGTTGATTTCACTTGAATGTTCATCGATTTATGACCTCAGTCAACTCTTCAATCATATTATGTTTATGCTATAGTTGAAGCTATTTTCCATGTGTACACAAATGAAAATTTACAAAGGAGATTACTTTCTAGGACTTATTTGTTATGAATACAAAAATAAATTATTCTGTTGTATAAAAAGAGGGAAAAATAATGTGAACCTTACGTGAGAAACTTCAAAGTCTAATGAAGAAAGAAGGCAGGATGTAGTTCTATTTGTTTAAAACTGTTTAAGTTTTTGGGTCCAAGGAGTGATATGAATTCCAAAAGGAATGATTTCCAAGAGGAAGAGAAACTTCTGATTGTTGACCTAATAAAATTAAACTACACGTTAGTGAAACTGAATTCAAAGATGATTCCAACACTGCTGCACACAGATGAGCCCGGTAACTGGCTTCCATCCAACTCCAATGGCTGCGCACACTGTAACCACCATGTGTTATCTGCAAACCAGATCGTTTCTGTGCGGAAAGACCAGCCAGCTTTCTTGGCCAAGCTGCTACCATAAAGCACACTAGCAATTTGATTTTTCATGTTTTTTAAAAGGGTATTATACTTTGACACAAAGTATACATTTGGTCTTAAATTGTCCAGAGGAATATCACAAATGACTGGCTGATGAATGTTTTATAAGAATAGGTCACATTTTGTCAGATTGTTTTTTGTCAGTGCAAATCATTGCTTTTCAATGGAGGAATGCCCTTAAAAAAACCAAAAAGCCAAACTTTTAAATCTTAGCAAAAGAATATAAAGTGCAGTAAATGCTCTCATTAAAAATAATCTGCCTTTCACAATTTACATGCATGGCCTGTGAAAAGCAAAAGCATCATGGGATCTCTTGTTACTGCTTTTACCCTGGATTTTGTCTCCTTATCAGTACCATGAGGGAGATAGCCCTAAAAGAAATCTGTACTTTTTATATACAGAATTAAACATTCTATGAATCTATAGATGACATAAAATTTCACATAGATATGATGGGAATTTATACTTATGGCCTTTTGAGAAGAAAAATCTTGACACACCTTCACACACATACCCAAATCCCAACTTATGAGATAGTTGATTTCACTTGAATGTTCATCGATTTATGACCTCAGTCAACTCTTCAATCATATTATGTTTATGCTATAGTTGAAGCTATTTTCCATGTGTACACAAATGAAAATTTACAAAGGAGATTACTTTCTAGGACTTATTTGTTATGAATACAAAAATAAATTATTCTGTTGTATAAAAAGAGGGAAAAATAATGTGAACCTTACGTGAGAAACTTCAAAGTCTAATGAAGAAAGAAGGCAGGATGTAGTTCTATTTGTTTAAAACTGTTTAAGTTTTTGGGTCCAAGGAGTGATATGAATTCCAAAAGGAATGATTTCCAAGAGGAAGAGAAACTTCTGATTGTTGACCTAATAAAATTAAACTACACGTTAGTGAAACTGAATTCAAAGATGATTCCAACACTGCTGCACACAGATGAGCCCGGTAACTGGCTTCCATCCAACTCCAATGGCTGCGCACACTGTAACCACCATGTGTTATCTGCAAACCAGATCGTTTCTGTGCGGGAAAGACCAGCCAGCTTTCTTGGCCAAGCTGCTACCATAAAGCACACTAGCAATTTGATTTTTCATGTTTTTAAAGGATATTATACTTTGACACAAAGTATACATTTGGTCTTAAATTGTCCAGAGGAATATCACAAATGACTGGCTGATGAATGTTTTATAAGAATAGGTCACATTTTGTCAGATTGTTTTTTGTCAGTGCAAATCATTGCTTTTCAATGGAGGAATGCCCTTAAAAAAACCAAAAAGCCAAACTTTTAAATCTTAGCAAAAGAATATAAAGTGCAGTAAATGCTCTCATTAAAAATAATCTGCCTTTCACAATTTACATGCATCAACTGCCTTTGATATGGCCTGTGAAAAGCAAAAGCATCATGGGATCTCTTAAAAGAGCTGGAAAACTAAATGTCAGAACTGCATTTTTACACTCGGCTAGAGAAATTCCTGCCTCATATAAAACACCTACATTCCAACACCTAGTCTTTGCTTTGGAGACTTACAAAGAGTTAATACAACTTGTTTGGCATCAGATATCAGTATAATGGGCTTTTACTGAAGTAATTATAATTTGTTTATAATTAATACAGATGAATCGGTTTCTGCACAATAATAGTTAGGAAATTAACAAAGGCCACATTTTGGCAACAGGACTACATTCTTTCCCAAGTGCTATGGGACCTTATCCAATGAATGTCTGTCCAAGCCGGCTGATTCTTCAGAGCTGCCATATGGCATAGCTATGCATTATGACTTTTTTTCTAAGAGGCAGCCATATGACATAACTGATCTTTAAAACGTTGTCAGAAGGCATTACCTGGGTAGGCTTCGAGCTGCTTTCCAAAAACTTAGCAAGCAAGGGGCTATTAATTATGAGCAAAAGAAACGTGCATGCACACACTAGAAACTTGGCGTCTTTTCCTCCCTAGTCACAGCTGATCATCTTTCAAGCCTTCTAGTTAGGGAAGTAGCATTTTCTGTTGTCGTTTAGATTTCCAGTGGAAACTATTTTGTTTTAAAACATGTATTTATCAGTTTCATTATAAAATATCTGCACACTTGACCCTAATATGCACATAGTTTGCCACCTGCACTTTCACTGTATTCATTGATTAAAGAAAAAAAAAGAAAATGCAATGCTATTTAGAACTGAAAATTCTCAAAACAATGTTTATGCTATCAGTGAAAGAAAAATAATTTTCCCAGTGTAGTAGTTGATTTTTAACTGACATCTACATCCTCCGAACTACTCAGTTTTGATTGGCAAAAACAGAAATAACTCAAGCATTTTCTTTTTGATTTTCTCTAAAAATTAGTTTGCGCAAAAGACAGAATGTCCATTTTAAAGTTTATGTCTTTGTATGCATGTTTAGAATAAGTTCATTATATTATTTTCCATTGTAATAGTTTCCATTCCTATAAACAACCTATAGGAATTTAAAGAACTCCGAAGAACAGAAGAAAGGGAACAAAGAAGTCAATGGAATCAGTGGGTTTGATGGGCTCAGAACCATGAGAACTGTCTTTGGATTTGTGCAGACTCCTAACGTACAACTACTCTATCTATTCTGATACTGTTTAGTGGACAAATTCAAGGTGTGTAAAAGCAAATTTCTTCAAATTGTACCTCTCACAGTCTCGCATTTCTTTATAAATGTCAACTTCATGATTTTGCTAAATCAGTTCAAAAATCTTTCAGCCATCTTTGACCCTGTTCCTTACCTCATTGCCCTCATGCAATCCACCAGCAGACTCTGTGAACTCTAACTTCAAAATATATCCTAATTTTCCTTATTTGTTTCTACTTCTACCACTAGAACCTTGGTGCTAGGCACTATCATCTTTCTCCTCTGTTAATATCATGGGGTCCTGTTTCCCTGTTTCCACTCCCCCTTGCCTACTGTCTGTATCTATGATAGCAAAAATAAATGTCAGACTATGTCACTTCCCTGACCAAAATTCTCAACTCACTTTGAATGAAAGTCCTCACCAGGCTCTACTCAATCAAGCCTTTTGTATGTTTTCTAAACTCGCCTCTGAGACTCTGCCCTGGGCTCACTCTGACTCTGATCTCACTGGTTTCAAGCAAGACAGGCATACAACATGTGTCTTCTGCTTCAAGGCTTCTACACTTGCTATTTATTTTCTAAGTGTTTCAGGGTGAGCTGCTACTGGCTTGTGAGTCACTTGTCAAATTGTCAGGAACTGTGCTAGCCAGTTGTTAAACCAGTGGTAGCTGGAAAGCAGCCAAAATTGGAGTATTTACACCAAGGAAACTGGTAATCTCTAAAAATCAGATTGCTTCACTTCAAGGAGACATTGTTGTTAAAAATTCACCAGAATTCCACTGATTTCTCTCTTCCTTTAATGTTCCCCTCTTGCTCAAGTACCTCCGCTACTTCCTCAACTTCTTCAGATCTTTATGCAAGACATTAGGAGTGAGGTCTACTCTGACTACCCTGTTTAAAATATAATCTCTCTTAACTTCCTCTCATCTTTTCATTATTGATAATTTTGTCATTTTTATATCTACTTATTTTTGGTTTATTGTCTGCCTTCCTGCAATAGAAGATGAAATGAGTTAATTAATAATCTATCATTATTTGGACTTTGCTAGTGGCTCAGTTGGTAAACAGTGTGTTTGCAGTGCAGGTGACCTGAGTTCAATCCCTATGTTGTAAAGATCTGGAGAGGAAGTGGCAGCTTACTCCAATATTCTTACCTTAGAAATCCCATGAACATAGGGGCCTGGTGAGCTAAATCCCCTGGTGAAGGGCCTGACTCCATGGGGTGAGAAAAGTAGGGCATGACTGAGCAACTAAAACTATCTATATATATATACTCTGACAATAACTAGATCATATGCATCCAAGTTCTATGTCAGCATATAATGTTTGAAATTCTAATTTTTAAAAAGCATTTATTTTGAAATAATTAAATTTATTTGAAATAAACTTTATCTCATGTAAGAGATGCAGGAATAGTATTTTATTACTTTTTTAATTCCAAACAAATTTTACATTAATCCAAATCCGCTATAGGTTATACATATGTCACCCCCTTCCCATACATCCACCCCATTTCCCTCCCCATTCCAGCCCTCCAGGTTGCCACAGAGCCCCTGTTTGAGATCCCTTAGTCCCACAGCGTATCCTCCTCCATCACACCAATGTCCATAAGACTGTTCATTTTTCTCTTCATTGCTGCTCTGCAGATTCGTTATCAGCACCATCTTTCTAGATTCCATACACATGTGTCAGTTTCTAAAGTGTTTCAGGGTGAGCTGCTACTGGCTTGTGAGTCACTTGTCAAATTGTCAGGAACTGTGCTAGCCAGTTGTTAAACCAGTGGTAGCTGGAAAGCAGCCAAAATTGGAGTATTTACACCAAGGAAACTGGTAATCTCTAAAAATCAGATTGCTTCACTTCAAGGAGACATTGTTGTTAAAAATTCACCAGAATTCCACTGATTTCTCTCTTCCTTTAATGTTCCCCTCTTGCTCAAGTACCTCCGCTACTTCCTCAACTTCTTCAGATCTTTATGCAAGACATTAGGAGTGAGGTCTACTCTGACTACCCTGTTTAAAATATAATCTCTCTTAACTTCCTCTCATCTTTTCATTATTGATAATTTTGTCATTTTTATATCTACTTATTTTTGGTTTATTGTCTGCCTTCCTGCAATAGAAGATGAAATGAGTTAATTAATAATCTATCATTATTTGGACTTTGCTAGTGGCTCAGTTGGTAAACAGTGTGTTTGCAGTGCAGGTGACCTGAGTTCAATCCCTATGTTGTAAAGATCTGGAGAGGAAGTGGCAGCTTACTCCAATATTCTTACCTTAGAAATCCCATGAACATAGGGGCCTGGTGAGCTAAATCCCCTGGTGAAGGGCCTGACTCCATGGGGTGAGAAAAGTAGGGCATGACTGAGCAACTAAAACTATCTATATATATATACTCTGACAATAACTAGATCATATGCATCCAAGTTCTATGTCAGCATATAATGTTTGAAATTCTAATTTTTAAAAAGCATTTATTTTGAAATAATTAAATTTATTTGAAATAAACTTTATCTCATGTAAGAGATGCAGGAATAGTATTTTATTACTTTTTTAATTCCAAACAAATTTTACATTAATCCAAATCCGCTATAGGTTATACATATGTCACCCCCTTCCCATACATCCACCCCATTTCCCTCCCCATTCCAGCCCTCCAGGTTGCCACAGAGCCCCTGTTTGAGATCCCTTAGTCCCACAGCGTATCCTCCTCCATCACACCAATGTCCATAAGACTGTTCATTTCTGTCTCTTCATTGCTGCTCTGCAGATTCGTTTATCAGCACCATCTTTCTAGATTCCATACACATGTGTCAGTATACAATATTTATCTTTTTCTCTCTGACATAACCTCACTTTGTACAATACGTTCTAGATTCAGCTGCCTCATTAGAACTGATTCAAATGCATTTCTTTTTATGGCTGAATAATATTCCATTGTGTATACATACCATATCTTCTTTATCTATTCATCTGTTGATGGACATCTAGGTTGCTTCCATGTTCTAGCTATTGTAAATAGTGCTGCAATGAACAATGGGGTACATGTGTCTCTTTCAAGTTTGATTTTCTCAGAATATATGCCCACTAGTGGGATTACTGGGTAATATGCTGGCTCTATTCTTAGTTTTTTGAGGAATCTCCACACTATCTTCCATAGTAACTGTAACATTCCCACCAACTATGCAAGAGGATTTCATTTTCTCCACATCCTCTCCAGCATTTATTGTTTGTAGACTTTTTCATGATGGCCGTTCTGACTGGTGTGAGGTTTCGATTTGATCTCATTGTAGTTTTTTTTTTTTTTTTTTTTAAATATGGCCTCTTTCCTTGGTTTTCCATTCATTTATTTTTCATCCATCTTTATACTTTGGCCGGTGTGGGCCTCCCATGCAGTGGCCTCTCTCATTGAAGAGCACAGACTCTGGACGCATGTGCTCCAGAGTGTTGGCTCCTAATTGGACACACTGGTCCAGCTGCTCCACAGCACGTGGGATCTTCCTGTGCCAGGAATCTAACTTATTGTAGAAGCCCCTTATTGTAGTTTTGATTTGAATTTCTCTAATAATGAGTGACATTGAGCCTCTTTTCATGTGTTTTTTACAATCTGTATGTCTTCTTTGGAGAGATGTCTGCTTAGGTGTTTTTCCTATTTTTGGATTGGATTGCTTGTTTTTTTGGTGTTGAGCTGTCTGAGTTGCTTGTATATTTTGGAAATTAATTCTTTGTCAGTTGTTTCATTTGCTATTATTTTCTCCCATTCTGAAGGCTGTCTTTTCACCTTGTTTATAGTTTCTTTTGTTGTGTGAAAGTTTTTAAGTTTCATTAGGCTTCACTTGTCTATTTTTAAAATTATTATTAGTCTTTTTATTGCTTTTTTTTCTCCTTTTTTTTACCTTGTCTATTTTTGTCTTTATTTACATTACTCTAGGAGGGGGGCGGTCATAGAAGATCTTGCTTTGATTTATGTCATTGAGTGTTCAACCTATGTTTTCCTCCAAGAGTTTTATGGTCTATGGTCTCAGAAATAGGTCTTTAATCAATTTTGAATTTACGTTTGTATGGTGTTAGGTAGTGTTCCAACTTCATTCTTTTGCATGTGGCTGTCCAATTTTCCTAGCATCACTTATTGAAGAGGTTGTCTTTTCCCCATCGCATATTCTTGCTTCCTTTGTTAAAAATAAGTGACCCATAAGTGTGTGGGTTTATCTCTGGGCTCTCAGTCTTGCTTCATTGGTTGATACTTCTGTTTTTGTGCCAGTACCATACTGTTTTGATGACTGTTGCTCTGCAGTATAGTCTGAAGTCAGGAAGGTTGATTCCTCCAGCTCCATTCTTCTTTCTCAAGACTGCCTTGGCTATCCGGGGTCTTCTGTGTTTCCACAAATAAATAAATAAAACTTCTGTATGTATTTTATCAGTTTCAGAAGTTTTGATATTTTGCCACAGCTGATCTACCTATTGAACTTGTCATCTAATATTTTTTTTCTAATTTTTGTTTTAACCAGGACCACTTGAGGTACTTGCACACTTCATAATCCTAAATGCTTTAACTAGAATGCCCTCAAAAACAGGATCTATCTTTTTAAAGATTTTTTCCAGATTTTTCTGAAAAATAATTGACATGCTTTACTACATAAGTTTAAGGCATACAGCATGAGGGTTTGACTGACATGTATTGTGAAAAAATTACCACAATTGGTTAAAGTAACATCTATCTCCCATGTAACAAAAACAAAGAATAAAGGAAACAAAATCCTTGTGATGAGAACCCAGAATTTACTGTCCTTTTACATGCATCAGAGTCATTATGTTACATCACTTGTACTCATTTTATAACTGGAAGTTTGTACCTTTTGATTAGATCAAAAGGGAAGGTTTCATTTTTTATGACTAAATAATGTTCTATTATAATCATATTTTCCTTATCCATGCATCCATCAGTAGGCCCTTAGATTGTTTCCATGTCTTAGCTATTGTAAATAATGTTGCTAGGAACATAGGGTTGCTGATATCTTTTTGAGTTTACGGTTCTTCCCCCCCACCTTTAGAAATATGCCCAGAAGTGGAATTGCTGGATTTTGTGGTAGTTGTACTTTTAATTTTTTGAGGATCCTCCATACTCTTTTTCCATAGAAGCGATATGAATTTACAGTATTACCAACAGTACACAAGGATTACTTTTTCTCCACATCCTTGCCAGCATTTATCTTTGTCTTTTTGATGATGGCCATTCTAATAGGTGTGAGGTGAATGGATATTCTGCTATTTAACCACAGAATTTTGGTCAACCTCAGGATATTTAACATTGATACAACAATATTATTTAAATTATACTCCATATTTTTATAACAAAAGTTCATAATATTTTGTAGGGGTGGGGGTCTGGTCTTGACTTGTGGCATGTGGAATTGTAGTTCCCTGTTGTTAAATCATTCAGCTTATGTCTGATTCTTTTTGACCCCATGGGCTGCAGCACACCAAGCTTCCCTGTCCTTCACCATCTTCTGGAGCTTACTCAAACTCAGGTCCATTGAGTTGATGACTCCATCGAACCATCTCATCCTCTGCTGCCCCTTTTCCTCCTGCCCTCAATCTTTCCCAGCATCAGAGTCTTTTCCAGCTCTTTGCATCACATGATCAAAGTATTGAAACTTCAGCTTCAGCATCAGTCCTTTCAGTGAAATTCAGGGTTGATTTCCTTTAGGACTGACTGGTTTCATCTCCTTGTTGTCCAAGGGACTTTCAAGAGTTTTCTCCAATACCACAGTTCAGAAACATCAATTTGATGGTGCTCAGCCTTCACTATGGTCCAACTCTCACATCCATACACTTCTAGAAAAAACCATAACTTTGACTATAAGGACTCTGACAGCAAAATGATGTCTCTGCTTTTTTAATATGTTGTCTAGGTTTGTTACAGCTTTTCTTCCAAGGAGCAAGCATCGTTTATTTTCATGGCTGCAGTCACCACCGCAAGTGATTTTGGAGCCCAAGAAAATAAAGTCTGTCACTGCTTCCATTTTTCCCCATCTATATGGCATGAAGTGATGGGACTGGATGCCATAATTTTGATTTATCAGATATTGAATTTTAAGCCAGATTTTTTGCTCTCCTCTTTCACTTTCATCAAGAGTATCTTTAATTCCTTTTGCTTTTTGCAATTATGATGGCATCATCTGTGTATCTGAGGCTACTGATATTTCTCCAGGCAATCTTGATTCCAGCTTATGATTCATCCAGCCTGGAATTTTGCATAGTGTACCCTGCATATAAGTTAAATTAGCACAGTGATAATATACAACCTTGATGTAGTTCTTTCCCAATGTAGAATCAGCCTGCTGTTCAATGTTCAGTACTAACTGTAGCTTCTTTTCCTGCATATAGGTTTCTCAGGAGACAGATAAGATGTCTGGTATTCTCATTTTTTAAAAGAATTTCCCACATTTTTGGTCAACCTCAGGATATTTAACATTGTACAACAATATTATTTAAATTATACTCCATATTTTTATAACAAAAGTTCATAATATTTTGTAGGGGTGGGGGTCTGGTCTTGACTTGTGGCATGTGGAATTGTAGTTCCCTGTTGTTAAATCATTCAGCTTATGTCTGATTCTTTTGACCCCATGGGCTGCAGCACACCAAGCTTCCCTGTCCTTCACCATCTTCTGGAGCTTACTCAAACTCAGGTCCATTGAGTTGATGACTCCATCGAACCATCTCATCCTCTGCTGCCCCTTTTCCTCCTGCCCTCAATCTTTCCCAGCATCAGAGTCTTTTCCAGCTCTTTGCATCACATGATCAAAGTATTGAAACTTCAGCTTCAGCATCAGTCCTTTCAGTGAAATTCAGGGTTGATTTCCTTTAGGACTGACTGGTTTCATCTCCTTGTTGTCCAAGGGACTTTCAAGAGTTTTCTCCAATACCACAGTTCAGAAACATCAATTTGATGGTGCTCAGCCTTCACTATGGTCCAACTCTCACATCCATACACTTCTAGAAAAAACCATAACTTTGACTATAAGGACTCTGACAGCAAAATGATGTCTCTGCTTTTTTAATATGTTGTCTAGGTTTGTTACAGCTTTTCTTCCAAGGAGCAAGCATCGTTTATTTTCATGGCTGCAGTCACCACCGCAAGTGATTTTGGAGCCCAAGAAAATAAAGTCTGTCACTGCTTCCATTTTTCCCCATCTATATGGCATGAAGTGATGGGACTGGATGCCATAATTTTGATTTATCAGATATTGAATTTTAAGCCAGATTTTTTGCTCTCCTCTTTCACTTTCATCAAGAGTATCTTTAATTCCTTTTGCTTTTTGCAATTATGATGGCATCATCTGTGTATCTGAGGCTACTGATATTTCTCCAGGCAATCTTGATTCCAGCTTATGATTCATCCAGCCTGGAATTTTGCATAGTGTACCCTGCATATAAGTTAAATTAGCACAGTGATAATATACAACCTTGATGTAGTTCTTTCCCAATGTAGAATCAGCCTGCTGTTCAATGTTCAGTACTAACTGTAGCTTCTTTTCCTGCATATAGGTTTCTCAGGAGACAGATAAGATGTCTGGTATTCTCATTTTTTAAAAGAATTTCCCACAGTTTGTTGTGATCCACATAGTCAAATGCTTTTGTGTAGTGAATAAAGCAGAAGTAGATGTTTATCTGGAATTCTCTTTCCTTTTTCGATGATCCACCAGAGGTTGGTAATTTGATTATGGGTTCTTCTGCTTCTTTCTGAATCCAGCTTGTATGACTTAAAGTTCTCAGTTCACATACTGTTGAAGTCTAGCTTGACGAATTTTGAGCATCGTACATTGTATAGGAGTCAGTGAGCAAAACCACCCTCAAGAAAAAGGAATGGAACAAGACAAAATGAGGAGGCCTGTTTCTATGAGGAGGCATTACAAATAGGTGAGAAACAAAGAGAAGAGAAGGCTTAAGGAGAAAGGTAAAGATGAAAGTGAGACTAAAACCTTGGGTGCAGACCTGATCAAATTCTGCTTGGGACTTAAAACCACCTGGCAAGGACTCATCTAGCCAAAGTCCTGTCTGGGACTTGAACCCATGCAACTGGAACTCAATCCAGCTAAGACCCTTCCTGGGACTTGAACCCACGTGGCTGAGGCTTAACTCCTGACAGAACCCTGTTTGAGGCTTGAACCCACATGGCGGGGACTCAGACCTGATCAAACCCTACTTGGGACTTAAATCCACATGGCTAGGACTCAATCCAGCCAAACCTTGACCTGGGACTTGAACCCACATAATTGGAACTCAATCCCAACCAAAAAACCTTGTCAGGAACTTTAACCCACGTGACTGGGACATAATCTAGCCCAAACCCTAGTCTGCAACAGTCTTTGGATTAAAATCATTCACCCACCATCTGGACCCACTGAGGCTCAGGTTCTTTGTGTCTCAACACAGAAGGAATTCAGAGACAGGCAGAGTGATAGGCAAGAAGAGAATTTATTAGGATAGGATTGAAAGGGTTTTACCTCAATTTGAGACTTAAACCCTGGACCCAGACCTGATCAAACCCTACTTGGGACTGAACTCACATAGTCAGGATTCAATCCCAGCCAAAACCCTGTCTGGGACTCGAACCCATGTGGCTAGGACTTAATCCAGCACTCACTCAATGTCTGGACCCACTGAGGTTCAGGTTCTTCGTGCCTCAATGCAGAAGGAATTCAGCAAGAAACAGAATGATAGACAAGAGGATTTATTAGGATAGGGTACTTATAAGAGGTGCAAGTAGGCAGGCAGGAAAGCTCTGCTGTTCCCATTCGGTGGGCAGCAATATATATATATATATATATGTATATGTATTTATATATATAGGAGGGTAGAAGACCACCTTCTTCAAGTAGACGTAGAAGCAGACATAAGGCATACATCATTAGCTCCTTCTTCGCTAGCTCTTCTTTCATTAGCTATTTATACTTAGTCTAGCCTGCTTTATTGAATAAGGAGGAACTTTCTTGAGGTACTGTTAACTTACTGGCCTCTCAATTTTTCTTAGGTTTTGCCTTTCTACCTACAGTCCCCTACTATGATTTTGCAGCTACTTAACTACTCTATTCTGTTCCTATCAAAGATGTACTGTTCTTAATGCAGAATTTCAAAGAATAGCAAGGAGAGAAGAAAATCTTCATAGGGACTTCCCTGATGGTCCAGTGGGTAAAGAGTCCACCTTGCAGTGCAGTGGGCACCAGTTCAATCTCTGGCCTAGGAAGATCCCACATGCCATGGAGCGGCTGGACTGTTGTGTCCAATTACCAGCCAGCACTCTAGAGCGCATGCACCCAGAGCCAGTGCTCTGCTACAAGTGAGGCCACTGCAGTGGGATGTCTACACAGATGGATGAAAATAAATAAATGAAAGACCAATAAAAGAGGCCAACAAATTTAAAAAAGCAAACCTTCATAAGTGAACAATGCAAAGAAATAGAGGGACACCCTAGAATGGGGAATACTAGAGATTTCTTCAAGATAATTAGAGATGCCATGGAAACATTTCATGCAAAGATGGGTGCAATAAAGGACAGAATCGATAAGGATCTAACAGAAGCAGAAGAGATTGTATTAGTTCTGGAGGTTGATGGGACTGTAGTTCTTATTTCTTGTGTCTGCTTTCTGGTGAGGATAAGAGACTTGTGCAAGTTTCCTGGATGTGGGGGAAACTGGGTCTTGCTGTGGTGGGCAGGGCTGTACTCAGTAAAACTCTAATCTGATTATCTGATGCTGGAAGGGGCTGTGTTCGATCCCTCTTTGCTGCTTGGCCTGGGTTAGCTCAGTCCTGGAGACTATAGGTTTCTATAGCTGGGTGGCTTCCAAGAGGACCCATACCATGACACAGCTCCCAGTACTGTTCCTGTCAGCGCCTCTGTCCCTGTGGCAGATGACTGCCAACTCACGTTTCTGTAGGAGACCCTCAAACACTCACAGATAGGTCTATCTCTGTCTCTTGTGGGGTCCCTGCTCCTTTCCTGGAGTACAAAAGACTTTGTTTGGGCCTTTCAGAAGACTCTGTTTCCTCCCGTCTTGTGGAAGCTCTGGAATTACATCCTGCTGACCTTCAAAGTCGGATTCCCAGTCTGTTGGCCAGATCCTCAGGATGGGAACCTGGTGTGGGAGCCTAGAAACTTCGTAAGAGTGAGAGAACTTCTTTGGCGATACTCTTCTCCAGCTCGTGAGTCACCCACCCATCAGGCATAGGATTCGATTTTTTATCACAACTGCTCCACTCCTATCACTTCATAGAGGCTTCTCCTTTGTCTTTGGATGTGAGGTATCTTTTTTGTTTTGGTGGGTTCCAGTGTCTTCCTGTTGATCCTTGTTCAGACACTAGTTGTGATCTTGTGGTTCTGTCAGGAGAAGATGAGTGCATGTTTTCTAACTTCTCCATCTTAAACTTGTTTCCTGTCCTCTCAGCTTATTGAGTATCCTTATGACCGTTACCTTGAACTCATTATTAGGCAGCTTGCTTATCCACTTTTCACCTAGTTTTCCTTTTTTGAGTTTTGTCTCATTCCATCATTTGGAACAAATTCCTTTCTCTTCTCAATTTGAATAATTCAATGTTAATTTCTATATATTATATAGGTTGGTTATGTTTGCTGATCTTGTAGAAGCAGCCTTATATAAAGATCATTCTATGGGACACAGAAGCTTGTACCCTTTTGGTCACCAGAGCTGTATGCTCTAGGGATGCACCCTTTAGTTGCTCTTTAATTATTTGAATTTTAGTGCACCTGTGGAAGAAGGGGAGCTCAGTGTCCTTATACTTCACCGTCTTGGCCACAACTCTGAGAACTGTTGAATTTCAGGTTTTTTTGACATAAAGACTTTATTTTCCAAAATTTAAACTTTTCATTTTGTATCAGAGTATAGCTGATTAACAATGTTGTGGTGCACTCTCACCAAATCCCCCTCTTATCCAGACTGGCAAACAACATTGAGCATAGTTCCATGTGCTATACAATAGGTCTTTACTGGTTATCCACTTTAAATATAGCAGTATGTACTTGACCTTACAAAGTCCCTAACTATTCCTCCTCTTTGGGAACCATACATTCATTTTCTAAGTCTGTGAGTCTCTTTTTGTTTCATAAGCAAGTTCATTTGTATAATTTCTTTTCTTTCTTTTTTTGCAGCGGGGGGAGTTGGGGTGGGGAGGGAGGGGGGTGAGTGGGCCACTTCCACTGGTCTTTCATTTGTCTAGTTTCATACATCTTTGTTCTTTTGCCCGTGTGGGCCTCCCATCGCGGTGGCCCCTGTTGTCGCAGAGCACCGGCTCTGGGCGCATGCGCTCCAGAGCTCCGGCTCGGTAATTGGACACATCGGTCTAGCCGCTCTGCAGCACATGGGATCTTCCCAGACCAGGGATCGAACCGGCACCCCTTGCATTGCAAGGCGGTGTCCTTACCCACTGGACCACCAGGGAAGCCCCTAATTTCTTTTTAGATTCCACTTATTAAGGGTATTGTATGGTATTTCTCTTTCTCTGTTTGACTCACTTCACTCAGTATGACATCCTCTAAGTCTATCCATGCTGCTGTATATGGCATTATTTCATTCTTTTTAATGACTGAGTAATATTCCATTGTATACAGGTACCACATTTTCTTGATTCATTCTATTGTCAACGCACATTGAGGTTGCTTCCATGTCTTGGTTGTTGTAAATGGTGCTGTAATGACAATTGGGATGCATATATACTTTTAGATCATGCTTTTCTATGGATATATGCCTGGGAGTGGAATTTCTGGGTCATATGTCAGCTCTATTTTTAGCCTTTTTTTTTTTTTTAAAGGAACCTCCATACGGTTCTCTATAGTGGCTGTATCAGTTTATATTTCCAACAGTGTAGGAAGGTTCCTTTCTCTCCACATCCTCTCCAGCATTTGTTTTTTGTGGATTTTTGATGATAGTCATTCTGACTAGTATGAGGTATTATCTCATTCTAGTTTTGATTTTCATTTCTCTAATTACTAACAAGGTTGAACATCTTTTCATGTGCCTATTGGTCATATGTATGTCCTCTTTGGAGAAATGTCTATTCAGGTCTTCACATTTTTTGAGTGGATTGTTGGTTTTGATGTCATTAAACATCATAAGCTGTTTGTAAATTTTGGAGACTAATCCCTTATCAGTCACATCATTTATACATATTTTCTCACAATCCGTGGGCTGTCTTTTCATTTTGCTTATTGGTTCCCTTGCTATGCAAGTGCTTTTGAGTTTAAGTAGGTCCAATTTGTTTATCCTTGCTCTTATTTTCATTATTATAGGCGATGGATTGAAAAAAGATGATAAAAGACTTAACTGACTAGTAATGACCACTCCTCATAAAAGGTTAGGAAGGTATTAGAACTCCTTACTTTTTCATCAAAAATTTAATATGGTTAAAGTAATTGAAAATGAATGCCAAATCAGTAATATGAAATGTTAGTGCTCTTTGATATGTTTTTTGACTCCAGTGTGTATATTTTGCTTACATTATAAGTAGGATACTTCATGAACTTAAGTAGTGGTTCTCAAAGTGTGGTCCTTGGAGTAGCAACATCAACATCACCTGGGAGCTTACTAGAAATGTAGGTTTTGGGGCCTGATCCTAAACCTACTGAGTCAGAAACTTGAGGAAGGGAGATATAAAAGCATAAGAATATATGTTATAAAAAGCTTCTAGGTAGTTCAAAGGTGGATAAACTTTGAAAACTACTAACTAAAAGATGTATTTTCTATTCATTCACTTAGCATATTTTCATTGATTACTTAATACGTAATTTGTACTTTCTTTCCCAGATACTAGGATATAGCAGTAATAAAGCAAACTAGGTCCCTCATGTCAAACATATTGTCTCCATTGGTTATAATCAGAGAAACACTAAACACCTTAAATAGTCAGAACAATGATCTTGAAGTCCGGGATTGATTACACAGGAAATGAACAGCTGTGAAGGCAACAGGTGATAGTGAAGCAGTCCAGCGGTTATCGCCCCTGGCCTGGACCACAACGGGATGCAGTCTCATTAGAGCTCAGGGGCCAAAGTAACCAGGAAGAACTGTCTGGAGTTAGCTGGTGGCCAAAAGGAGTGGCTGCTCTAGTCCTGAGGCTATCCAAGCAGAGAAGGACAGGGAGATATATATCCTGGCTTCCTTCCTCCTTCCATCCTCCCACCAGCACTGCTTCATTGTCCAAGCCCAGTAGGAATCTTGCTGTCAAGAGGCCTGAGTGTGACAGACAAGTGATACACAGCAGAGCTTGCTGGAGAACCAAGCAGAGAAACAGTCCAGCACAAACACATGTGCTTTCTATGGGATTCAGACTATCGCCTGTATCCTCTAGGTAGACAATTCTTTGTACCTGTAATTTGCAGATAAAAGTTGAGAAATATTTTAAACTTGCACAATATATGAGAAATCTGAGTAAATTAAAAATAGGGAATATTTCAGGGAAAATAGAAGTTCCCATTTTTTTAATTCTGTCATTGTAATACATTTGCATTCTCCCCTAAATAAATGAGATATTTAGCATGAAAAGATGTTCATGTGCAAATAGAATAGGTGGATTAATTATACCACATTTACTATCAATTCATTTTTTAATACTGACTACAGTGATTTAAGCTTTCGAAAAGCTAAGTACTCACACAAATCATGTCTCCAAAGACTGTATGCTTTGTGCTGATCAATAAATATTCTGTTAATTATGGAGATATAGGGGAAATTACTCCATTTATAATTCTGCATGCATAAGAACAAATCTTCAAAGCTGAAAATACCTTTCTGTTTAGGTTGGCTTAATGCTCTGGAAGATGATTAGACCACATTCTCAATTAATCTTTTGGCAAATACTATTTTCTTACTTTCCTACCAAGTATATTTTGGTTTTGAAAGAATAGAATTCTTTAAAATAATTCACTATCAACCTTTTTCCTTTTAGGTTTCTATCTAGCTTTATTTTGTGACATGAATTTTTATTCATTCAACAAATATTTGGTGGATGCTTATTCAGTGTGACATATTGTGGGAGATAAAAATTCTTTTAAAACAAAGGAAACTTATACACAAAGAACAGTTCCCAAAGCTGGTTTCAGACAGTGTGCTGGTCAGATAGGGTCTGACTGTTAGATTTAAAGCAACCTTATTTTAATTAACTTGTCTGAGCCTGTTTCTTTCTCTGTAAAATAGGTCTTCCTTCCTCCTCCATACCGCAGAGAAGGACAGGGAGATATATATCCTGGCTTCCTTCCTCCTTCCATCCTCCCACCAGCACTGCTTCATTGTCCAAGCCCAGTAGGAATCTTGCTGTCAAGAGGCCTGAGTGTGACAGACAAGTGATACACAGCAGAGCTTGCTGGAGAACCAAGCAGAGAAACAGTCCAGCACAAACACATGTGCTTTCTATGGGATTCAGACTATCGCCTGTATCCTCTAGGTAGACAATTCTTTGTACCTGTAATTTGCAGATAAAAGTTGAGAAATATTTTAAACTTGCACAATATATGAGAAATCTGAGTAAATTAAAAATAGGGAATATTTCAGGGAAAATAGAAGTTCCCATTTTTTTAATTCTGTCATTGTAATACATTTGCATTCTCCCCTAAATAAATGAGATATTTAGCATGAAAAGATGTTCATGTGCAAATAGAATAGGTGGATTAATTATACCACATTTACTATCAATTCATTTTTTAATACTGACTACAGTGATTTAAGCTTTCGAAAGCTAAGTACTCACACAAATCATGTCTCCAAAGACTGTATGCTTTGTGCTGATCAATAAATATTCTGTTAATTATGGAGATATAGGGGAAATTACTCCATTTATAATTCTGCATGCATAAGAACAAATCTTCAAAGCTGAAAATACCTTTCTGTTTAGGTTGGCTTAATGCTCTGGAAGATGATTAGACCACATTCTCAATTAATCTTTTGGCAAATACTATTTTCTTACTTTCCTACCAAGTATATTTTGGTTTTGAAAGAATAGAATTCTTTAAAATAATTCACTATCAACCTTTTTCCTTTTAGGTTTCTATCTAGCTTTATTTTGTGACATGAATTTTTATTCATTCAACAAATATTTGGTGGATGCTTATTCAGTGTGACATATTGTGGGAGATAAAAATTCTTTTAAAACAAAGGAAACTTATACACAAAGAACAGTTCCCAAAGCTGGTTTCAGACAGTGTGCTGGTCAGATAGGGTCTGACTGTTAGATTTAAAGCAACCTTATTTTAATTAACTTGTCTGAGCCTGTTTCTTTCTCTGTAAAATAGGTCTTGTCGCATCTATCTCAAAAAGAGTTATGGAAATTAAGAATGATGTACATTTTTTATGAGTCTACTGTTGTATCTGGAATACTCTGAGTACAACAATAACAATAAATGTAGTTCTCTTCCTAAATTTTCTGCACACTTTTCTTCTCTCTAGGTAATTTAATTCTTCTTTATTTGTTTTCTAATGCCACCTAACACCTAAAACCCTCTGTTCCTTTTTCATAGTTTTCTTACATCTTTTAGTATCAGAATAACTGACCATCATTGGCAGCTAATCCCAATGGAGGGAAAAACTTTCTCACTCCTATTCTACATTCAAAAATATTTATTTTCCAAGCGTTCTTCTCAAGAGTATAAGTTCTACCAAAATAAGGGGAAACTTTTTTTCCCCTTATTCAGTTAAAAAGGTATTTCAACAACTATTTCCTATGTTTTTAAAAAATATTTATTTATTTATCTGCACCAAGTCTTAGTTGTGGGATGAAGGATCTTTTTGGGTTTTGGCATGTGGAATCTAGTTCCTGACCAGGGATTAAATCTGCATGCCCCAACCCCCACTCCACTTTGGGAGTGAGAAATCATAGCCACTGGACCCCTAGGAACTCACAACTATTTCTATGTTTATATAATATACCAGGTTTTGTTCAAGACACTGGGAATATAGCAGAAGACAATAAGTTTTGCCCCTATGGAGTTAATGAACTCTATTTATCAAAGACCAATAGCTGACTAATTAGTACCATTTTTCAAATACTATTTTCTTACTTTCCTAAATATTTTGGTTTTGAAAGAATAGAATTCTTTAAAATAATTCACTATCAACCTTTTTCCTTTTAGGTTTCTATCTAGCTTTATTTTGTGACATGAATTTTTATTCATTCAACAAATATTTGGTGGATGCTTATTCAGTGTGACATATTGTGGGAGATAAAAATTCTTTTAAAACAAAGGAAACTTATACACAAAGAACAGTTCCCAAAGCTGGTTTCAGACAGTGTGCTGGTCAGATAGGGTCTGACTGTTAGATTTAAAGCAACCTTATTTTAATTAACTTGTCTGAGCCTGTTTCTTTCTCTGTAAAATAGGTCTTGTCGCATCTATCTCAAAAAGAGTTATGGAAATTAAGAATGATGTACATTTTTTATGAGTCTACTGTTGTATCTGGAATACTCTGAGTACAACAATAACAATAAATGTAGTTCTCTTCCTAAATTTTCTGCACACTTTTCTTCTCTCTAGGTAATTTAATTCTTCTTTATTTGTTTTCTAATGCCACCTAACACCTAAAACCCTCTGTTCCTTTTTCATAGTTTTCTTACATCTTTTAGTATCAGAATAACTGACCATCATTGGCAGCTAATCCCAATGGAGGGAAAAACTTTCTCACTCCTATTCTACATTCAAAAATATTTATTTTCCAAGCGTTCTTCTCAAGAGTATAAGTTCTACCAAAATAAGGGGAAACTTTTTTTCCCCTTATTCAGTTAAAAAGGTATTTCAACAACTATTTCCTATGTTTTTAAAAAATATTTATTTATTTATCTGCACCAAGTCTTAGTTGTGGGATGAAGGATCTTTTGGTTGTGGCATGTGGAATCTAGTTCCCTGACCAGGGATTAAATCTGCATGCCCCAACCCCCACTCCACTTTGGGAGTGAGAAATCATAGCCACTGGACCCCTAGGGAACTCACAACTATTTCTATGTTTATATAATATACCAGGTTTTGTTCAAGACACTGGGAATATAGCAGAAGACAATAAGTTTTTGCCCCTATGGAGTTAATGAACTCTATTTATCAAAGACCAATAGCTGACTAATTAGTAACCATTTATAAACTATATCAGGTAGTGATAAGAATTTTGAAGACAAAGCAGGATAAAGGGACTGTAGGAATCATGTCTAAAATCATAACACTTGTGTAATAAACTGAACAAAGCGAGGGCAAATACTGTGAGTATCTGTAAGGAGAGTGACTGCAGGCAGAAGGAAGGTCAAGTGCCATGGCTAAATGTCAGGCTATGGTTGGCATGGTGGACACTGAAGGATGGTGAGAAAGAAGGGAGAGAAAAGACAGGGTGCAGGATCAGAACTGAGAGTTAGCAGGGAAACTCCCACCAGGCCTTGTGGGCCAAAATAAGGACTTTTCATTCTGTGGGTGTCAGAAAATGGAGAGGTTGCATTTCTGATTTGTTTCCAAAGGACTCCTCTGGCTTCTTGGTGAAAGAAAGTCTGTAGGAGTCAGGAGTGGAAGCAGGGAGAGAGCCAACAGGAGATAGAGCTGGTGGCTTGGACTACCTTAGTAGTGATAAAAGTGATGAGATGTGGGCAGATTTTTGATATGTTTTGCAGTAGAGTCAATACAATTTCTGACAATTGAATATGGTAGGTGATAGAAAAAGGAGTGTGCAAGGGTTTTGATTTAGGCAACTGGAAAATCTCCCACATGTATTATAGACTCTAGTGAGGGATCGAGGTCATGAACAAATAAATGTAAGTGAACTGGAGATACTAAAGTGGTGGCTGATGGTGTGGAGGGACACTTTTCCAGGAAATGGTATTTGGGGCCTGGATGAATGAGAGTTAGTTGGATGTGTGGGTGGATGTGTATCTTCAGAGGTGGGATATACGGTGCAAAGCATGAATTTTGGCATATGCAAAGATTCTGAGACAGAAAGGAGCTTTATAACACATTTGAAGGTTGAGTAGACTCAGCAGGAGAATCCAGCCTGGCTTTTTCACATGTTGTTGTTGTTCAGTCTCTAAGTTGTTTCCAACTCTTTGTAATCCAATGAACATAGGCTTGTCTGTCTTACCGTATCTCCATGAGTTTACTCAAACTCATGTCCATTGACTAAGTGATGCCATACAACCATCTTATCTTCTGTCATCTCCTTCTATTTCTGCTTTCTATTTTAACCAACAACATGGTCTATTTCAACCAGTCATCTCTTTGTATCAGGTGGCCAAAGTATTAGAGCTTCAGCTTCAGTATTATCCCTTTCAATGAATACTCAGGGTTGCTTTCCTTTAGGATTGATTGGTTTGATCTCCTTGCAGTTCAAGTGACTTTCAAGAGTCTTCTCCAACATCACAGTTCAAAAGTGTTCAGCCTTTTTTATGGTCCACCTCTCACATCCATACATGACTACTGGAAAAACCATAGCTTTGACTAAACGGAACTTTTTGGCAAAGTTGTCTACGTTTGTTATAGCTTTTCTTCCAAGGAGTAAGTGTCTTTTAATTTCATAGCTGCACCCAATATCCACAGTGGTTTAGGAACCTAAGAAAATAAAGTCTGTCACTGTTTCCATTGTTGGCCCATCTATTTTCCATGAAGTGATGGGACTGGATGCCATGATATTTGTTTTTTGAATATTGAAGTCTTAAGCTGGCTTTTTCACCCCTCCTCTTTCTTTAGTTCTTCTTCACTTTCTGCCATAAGGGTGATGTCATCTGCATATTTGAGGCTATTGATATTTTTTACAGAAATCTTGATTCCAGTTAGTACATAATGTACTCTGCATACAGAGTAAATAAGTAGGGTGATGACATACAACCTTGACGTACTCCTTTCCCAATTTGGAAGCAGTCCATTCTTTCATGTCTGGTTCTAACTGTTGTTTCTTGCCCTGCATATTATTATTTCACAGGAGGCAAGTAAAATGGTCTGGTATTTCGATCTCTTTCAGTTGGATGTGTGGGTGGATGTGTATCTTCAGAGGTGGGATATACGGTGCAAAGCATGAATTTTGGCATATGCAAAGATTCTGAGACAGAAAGGAGCTTTATAACACATTTGAAGGTTGAGTAGACTCAGCAGGAGAATCCAGCCTGGCTTTTTCACATGTTGTTGTTGTTCAGTCTCTAAGTTGTTTCCAACTCTTTGTAATCCAATGAACATAGGCTTGTCTGTCTTACCGTATCTCCATGAGTTTACTCAAACTCATGTCCATTGACTAAGTGATGCCATACAACCATCTTATCTTCTGTCATCTCCTTCTATTTCTGCTTTCTATTTTAACCAACAACATGGTCTATTTCAACCAGTCATCTCTTTGTATCAGGTGGCCAAAGTATTAGAGCTTCAGCTTCAGTATTATCCCTTTCAATGAATACTCAGGGTTGCTTTCCTTTAGGATTGATTGGTTTGATCTCCTTGCAGTTCAAGTGACTTTCAAGAGTCTTCTCCAACATCACAGTTCAAAAGTGTTCAGCCTTTTTTATGGTCCACCTCTCACATCCATACATGACTACTGGAAAAACCATAGCTTTGACTAAACGGAACTTTTTGGCAAAGTTGTCTACGTTTGTTATAGCTTTTCTTCCAAGGAGTAAGTGTCTTTTAATTTCATAGCTGCACCCAATATCCACAGTGGTTTAGGAACCTAAGAAAATAAAGTCTGTCACTGTTTCCATTGTTGGCCCATCTATTTTCCATGAAGTGATGGGACTGGATGCCATGATATTTGTTTTTTGAATATTGAAGTCTTAAGCTGGCTTTTTCACCCCTCCTCTTTCTTTAGTTCTTCTTCACTTTCTGCCATAAGGGTGATGTCATCTGCATATTTGAGGCTATTGATATTTTTTACAGAAATCTTGATTCCAGTTAGTACATAATGTACTCTGCATACAGAGTAAATAAGTAGGGTGATGACATACAACCTTGACGTACTCCTTTCCCAATTTGGAAGCAGTCCATTCTTTCATGTCTGGTTCTAACTGTTGTTTCTTGCCCTGCATATTATTATTTCACAGGAGGCAAGTAAAATGGTCTGGTATTTCGATCTCTTTCAGAATTTTCTACAGTTTTTTGCAGTTCACACAAAGGCTGTAGTGTAGTCAATGAAGCAGAAGTAGGTGCTTTCCTGGAATTTCCTTGCTCTTTCTATGATCCAACAGATGTTGGCAATTTGATCTCTTTGTTCTTCTGTCTTTTCTAAATCCAGCTTGTACATCAGGAAGTTCTTGGTCCATGTCCTGTAGAAGCCAAGTTTGGAAGATTTTGAGTATTACTTTGCTAGCATGTGAAATCAGTATAATGGTCCAGTAGCTTTAACATTCTTTGGCATTGCCCTTCTTTGGTATTGGAATGAAAACTGATAATTCCAGTCCTGAGGTAACTGCTGAATTTTCCAAATTTGCTGGTGTAATGAGGGTAGCACTTTAACAGCATCATTTTTTTTAATATTTGAAATAGCTCAGCTGGACTTCTATCACCTCCACTAGTTTTCTTCACTAGTAATGCTTCCTAGGGCCCTCTTGACTTTGCACTCTAAGATGTCTGGTTCTAGGTGAGTGATAAGACCATTGTGGTCATCTGGCTAATTAAGATCTTTTTTGTGTAGTTCTTTTGTATGTTCTTTCCACCTCTTCTTATTATCTTCTGTATCTGTTAAATCTATACTATTTCTGTCCTTTATCATGCCTGTCTTTGCATGAAATGTTCCTTTGGTATTTCAATTTTCTTGTAGAGATCTCTAGTGGTTCCCATTCTATTGTTTTCCTCAGTTTCTTTGCATTGTTCACTTAAAGGTTTTCTTATCTTTCCTTGCTATTCTCTGGAACTCTGCGTTCAGCTGGATTTATCTTTCCTTTTCAACCTTGCCTTTCATATCTCTTCTTTTCTCAGATATTTGTAAGGCCTCCTGAGACTACCATTTTGCCTTTTTGCATTTCTTTTTCTTGGGGATGATTTTGATCCTCCTGTGGAATGTTACAGAACTGTGTCCATATTTCCTTAGGCACTCTATCACATCTAATCTCTTGAATCCATTTGTCACTTCCACTGTATAATCATAAGGGACTCGATTTAGGTCATACCTGAATGGCCTAGGGGTTTCCTCTACTTTCTTCAATGTAAGCCTGATTTTTGCAATAAGAAGTTCATGAGCAGAGTCACAGTCTGCTCCAGTTCTTGTTTTTGTTGACTGTATCGAGCTTGTCCATCTTTGGCTGCAAAGAGTATAATCGATCCGTTTCTGTATTGACCATCTGATGAAGTCTATATGTAGAGTCATCTGTTGTCTTGGTGGAAGAAGGTATTTGCTATGACTGGTGCCTTTTCTTGGCAAAACTCCACTCATCTTTTCCCCCTGCGTTGTTTTGTGCTCCAAGGCCAAACTTGCCTGTTACTTCAGGAATCTCTTGACTACCTATTTTGCATTCCAGTCTCCAAAGATGAAAAGGACATTTTTGTTTTGTTTTGGCTTTTTTGGTGCTAGTTCTAGAAGATTTTGTATGTCTTCATAGAACTATTAAACTTCAACTTCTTTGCCATTAGTGATTGGGGCATAGACTTGAATTACTGTGACGTTGAATGGTTTGCTTTGGAAATGAACTGAGATCATTCTGTCATTTTTGAGGTTATTCCCAAGTTATGCATTTCAAACATTTTTGTTGACTTATCCTCTTAATTTCAGTCTTTCCAAACATCAGGTTCTTTTCCAAATGAGTCAGCTCTTCTCATCAGGTGGCCAAAGTATTGGAGCTTGAACTTCAACATCAGTCCTTCCAATGAATATTGAGTACCGATGTTCTTTAGGATAGTCTGGTTTGAACCCCTTGAGGTGCAAGGGATTCTCAAAAGTCTTCTCCAGCACCACAGTTCAAAAGCATCAATTCTTATGCAATCAGCCTTCTTTAGGGTCCAACTCTCATTTCCATACATAATTATTGGAAAAATCATACCTTTGACTAAATTTTGTCAGCAAAATGTTGCCTCCGCTTTTTAATACACTGTCTAGGTTTGTCATAGGTTCTTCCAAGGAGCAAGCTTGTTTTAATTGCATGGCTGCAGTCACATGTATCTTCTACTGATTCGCAATCTTTGTTCAAAACTACATATATTGAATACCTTTTCTTTGTTTCTTATTTAGCAAAATTCCAGGCATCAGTTTTGGTTATACTCTCTCATTTTAAAAAGATTATAATATTTACTTTGAGAAATTGAAATACAAAGTTCACAGAACAGTGAAACATTTGTGACTACCTTCTAGAATCAACATCCATTAACCTTATTGGTTTCCAGTCCTTTTTTTGTTAACTTTTATTTTACTTTTAAATATTACAGAGTTTTGTTGTTTACAGATAAGTATGTTCCCAGATTAGTTATATGTATATCCTTACCTTCCCACCCCTCCCAACCATCACACAGCACCCCTGAAGGATCTCCTTTTCTCACGGAGCAATGACTATAGCTATTTTCTTCAGTTATGATAGTACAGGCCTTTATGCTACTTCCTTTACGCCTCCCATCCTCTGTTCCTTCCCCACAATGTCCATATGTCCACTGTCCATGTCTGTCTTTCTGTTGCTTCACTGTGTGTGCCATCATCACCATCCTACTAGATTCCATATATGTGTGTTAAGATATTGTATTTGTCCTTTTCTTTCTGACTGACTTCACTGTTTATGATAGGTTCTAGATCCAACCACCTCATTAGGGCTGATTCTTCTGCATTTCTCTTTACAGCTGTGCAGTATTCCATTGTATATATGTACCAGAGCTTTGGTATCCATTCATTCATCAATGGATATCTAGGTTGCTTCCTTGTTCTAGCTATTGTATAGAGAGCTGCAGTGAACATTGGGGTACAGGTGCTTCTTTCGGATTTAATTTCATCATGGTATCAGCCTAAGAGTGGGATTGCTGGGTTGTATGGTGCTTCTATTTTTAGTTTTTTAAGACATCTCTATACTGTCTTCCATAGAGGATGTATCAATTTACATTACCACCAGCAATGCAAGAGGGTTCCCTTTTCTCTGCACCCTCTCCAGCATTTATTTCCTGTCGATTTGTGGATGATGGCCATTCTGACGGGTGTGAGGTGATATCTCATTGTAATTTTGATTTGTATTTCTCTAATTATAAGTGAAGTTGAGCATCGTTTCATGTGCTTTTGGGCCATCTGTATGTCCTCTTTGGAGAGGTGTCTGTTTAGGTCCTTTTGCATTTTTTGATTGGGTTGTTCATTTTTCCAGTGCTGAGTTGTCTGAGTCACTTGTAGATTTTGGAGATTAATTCTTTGTCTGTTGTTTCATTTGCTATGATTTTCTCACATTCTGTGGGTTGTCTGTTCAGCTTTATTGCAATTTCTTTTGCTGTACAAAAGTTCACAGAACAGTGAAACATTTGTGACTACCTTCTAGAATCAACATCCATTAACCTTATTGGTTTCCAGTCCTTTTTTTGTTAACTTTTATTTTACTTTTAAATATTACAGAGTTTTGTTGTTTACAGATAAGTATGTTCCCAGATTAGTTATATGTATATCCTTACCTTCCCACCCCTCCCAACCATCACACAGCACCCCTGAAGGATCTCCTTTTCTCACGGAGCAATGACTATAGCTATTTTCTTCAGTTATGATAGTACAGGCCTTTATGCTACTTCCTTTACGCCTCCCATCCTCTGTTCCTTCCCCACAATGTCCATATGTCCACTGTCCATGTCTGTCTTTCTGTTGCTTCACTGTGTGTGCCATCATCACCATCCTACTAGATTCCATATATGTGTGTTAAGATATTGTATTTGTCCTTTTCTTTCTGACTGACTTCACTGTTTATGATAGGTTCTAGATCCAACCACCTCATTAGGGCTGATTCTTCTGCATTTCTCTTTACAGCTGTGCAGTATTCCATTGTATATATGTACCAGAGCTTTGGTATCCATTCATTCATCAATGGATATCTAGGTTGCTTCCTTGTTCTAGCTATTGTATAGAGAGCTGCAGTGAACATTGGGGTACAGGTGCTTCTTTCGGATTTAATTTCATCATGGTATCAGCCTAAGAGTGGGATTGCTGGGTTGTATGGTGCTTCTATTTTTAGTTTTTTAAGACATCTCTATACTGTCTTCCATAGAGGATGTATCAATTTACATTACCACCAGCAATGCAAGAGGGTTCCCTTTTCTCTGCACCCTCTCCAGCATTTATTTCCTGTCGATTTGTGGATGATGGCCATTCTGACGGGTGTGAGGTGATATCTCATTGTAATTTTGATTTGTATTTCTCTAATTATAAGTGAAGTTGAGCATCGTTTCATGTGCTTTTGGGCCATCTGTATGTCCTCTTTGGAGAGGTGTCTGTTTAGGTCCTTTTGCATTTTTTGATTGGGTTGTTCATTTTTCCAGTGCTGAGTTGTCTGAGTCACTTGTAGATTTTGGAGATTAATTCTTTGTCTGTTGTTTCATTTGCTATGATTTTCTCACATTCTGTGGGTTGTCTGTTCAGCTTTATTGCAATTTCTTTTGCTGTACAAAAGCTTTTAAGTTTCATGAGGTCCCACGTGTTCATTTTTCTTTTCAATTCCGCTATTCTAGTAGGTGGGTCAGAGAAGATTTTGCTTTGATTGATGTCCTTGAGGGTTTTGCCTATATTCTCCTCTAAGAGTTTGATGGTTTCTGGTCTTACATTTAGGTCTTTAATCCATTTTGAGTTGATCTTTGTGTATGGTGTCAGGGAATGTTCCAACTTCATTTTTTTGCATGTAGCTGTCCAGTTTTCCCAGCACTACTTGTTGAAGAGGCTGTCTTTGTCTCATTTTATAGTTTCGCCTCCTTTGTCAAAATAAAGGTACCCATAGGTGCGTGGGTTGATCTCTGGATTCTCTATCTTGTTCCATTGGTCTATAGTTCTGTTTTTGTGCCAGTACCATACTGTCCTGATGACTGTTGCTTTGTAGTAGAGTCTGAAGTTGGGGAGGCTGATCCCTCCAGCTCCATTCTTCTTCCTCAGGATTGTTTTGGCTATTCAAGGTCTTTTGTGTTCATATGAACTGTGTTATTCTTTGGTCTAGTTCTGTGAAGAATGTCATTGGTAGTTTGATAAGGATCACATTGAAACTATAGATGACATTTGGTAGTATGGTCATTTTCACAATATTGATTCTTCCGACCCAGGAACATGGAATACCTCTCCATCTGTTTAAGTCTTCTTTAATGTCTCTCATGAGTGTTTTGTAATTTTCAGTGTACAGTTCTTTTGTTTCTTTGGGTAGGTTTATTCCTAGATATTTGGTTCTTTTGGTTGCAATGGTGAAGGGGATTACCTCTGATTTCATTTTCTGAGTTTTCATTGTTTGTGTATAGGAACGCCAGTGATTTCTGTGTATTGATTTTGTATCCTGCGACTTTGCTGAATTCGTTGATTAGCTCTAGTAGCTTTGTAACCGTGTCTTTGGGATTTTCTATGTATAAAATCATGTCGTCTGCAAATAGAGAGAGCTTGACTTCTTCCTTTCCAATCTGGATTCCTTTTATTTCCTTCTCTTCTCTTATTTCTGTTGCTAGAACTTCCAGGACTATGTTGAATAGTAGTGGTGAAAGTAGACACCCTTGTCTTGTTCCTGGTCTTAGAGGGAATACTTTCAGTTTTTCACCGTTGAGGATAATGTTCACTGTGGGCTTCTCATATATGGCTTTTATTATGTTGAGATAGGTTCCTTCTATGCCCATTTTCTGAAGAGTTTTTATCATGAATGGGTGGTGTACTTTGTCGAAGGCTTTTTCTGCACCTATTGAGATGATCATGTGATTTTTGTCTCTCAGTTTGTTAATATGGTGTATCACATTGATTGATTTGCAGATATTGAAGAATCCTTGCATGCCTCGGATGAACCCAACTTGATCATGATGTATGAGCTTTTTGATGTTTCGTTGAATTCTGTTTGCTAGGATTTGGTTGAGGATTTTGGCGTCTAGATTCATCGGTGGAATTGGCCTATAATTTTCTTTTTTTGTGTTGTCTTTGCCTGGTTTGGGTATCAGGGTGATGGTGGCCTCATAGAATGTGTTTGGAAGTGTTCCTTCCTGTGCCATTTTTTGAAAGAGTTTTAGAAGGACAGGCATTAGCTCTTCTTTAAATGTTTGGTAGAATTCGCATGTGAATTCATCTGGCCCTGGGCTTTTACTTTTGGGTAGATTTTTGATCACAAATTAGATTTCTGAGATTGTGATTGGATTGTTCATAGTTTCTATTTCTTCCTGGTTGAGTCTTGGGAGGTTAATCTTCTCCAAGAAACTGTCCATTTCTTCCAGGTTGTCCAGTTTGTTGCCATAGAGTTGTTCATAATAGTCTCTTATAATCCTTTGGATTTCTGCATAATCTCGGTTGTAATCTCTCCTTTTTCATTTTTAATTTTGGTGATCTAGTTCTTCTCTCTCTTTTTCTTGGTGAGTCTGGCCTGTGGTTTGTCGATTTTATTTACCTTTTTGAAGAACCAGCTTTTTGTTTTATTTATCTTTACTATTGTTTCTTTCTCATTTATTTCTGCTCTGATCTTTATGATTTCCCTTATTCTGCTGGATTTGGGGTGTTTTTGTTCTTCTTTCTCTAGTTTTTTTAAGTGTAAGGTTAGGTTGTCTGAGATTTTCCTAGTTTCTTGAGGTACTATTGAATTGTTATAAACTTCCCTCTTAGAACTGTTTTTGCAGTATCCCATAGGTTTAGCACTGTCGTGTGTTCATTATCATTTTCTTCTAGGAATTTTTTCATTTCTCCTTTGATTTCCTCATTAATCAGTTGTTTTTTTAGATATGTGTGGTTTAATCTCCATGTGTTGTGTTTTTAGCAGTTTGTTTTCCTGTAGTTGATCTCTAGTCTCATTGCATTGTGGTCCGAGAAGATGGTTGATATAATTTCAGTTTTCTTGAATTGACTGAGGTTAGATATGTGGCCCAAGATATGGTCTATCCTGGAGAATGTTCTGTGAGCACTTGAGAAGAAAGTGTATTCTTCTGCTTTTGGATGGAACGTCCTAAAGATATCGATGAGGTCCATCTTCTCTAGTGTGGCATTTAAAGCTTGTGTTTCTTTATTAATTTTCTGTTTGGATGATCTGTCCATTGGTGTGGGAGGAGTGTTAAAGTCTCCTACTATTACTGTGTTATTATCGATTTCTTCTTTTATGTCTGAAAGTATCTGTCTTATGTATTGAGGTGCCCCTGTGTTGGGTGCATAGATATTCATGACTGTTATGTCCTCCTCTTGGCTAGATCCCTTAATCATGATGTAGTGACCTGCCTTGTCTCTTAGAATCTTCTTTAAAGTTTATTTTGTCTGATATGAGGATTGCTACTCCAGTTTTCTTTTGATTTCCATTTGCATGGAATATCTTTTTCCAGCCTCTCACTTTTAGTCTATGAGTGTCTCTAGGTCTGAAGTGGGTCTCTTGTAAACAGCATATATATGGGTCTTGTTTGATCCATTAAGCAAGCCTATGTCGTTTGGTTGGAGCACTTAATCCATTTACATTCAAAGTAATTATTGATATGAATGTTCCTATTGTCATCTTCTTAGAAGTCTGAGGTTTGATTTGTAGGGTTTCTCCTACTCTTGTATTTATTGGCTGTATCAGGCCCTTTAACACTTGTTGTAGGGCTGGTTTTGTGGTAGAGAATTCTTTGAGTTTTTGTCTGTCTGTGAAGTTTTTGACTTCTCCATCGATTCTGAATGAGATTCTTGCTGGGTAGAGAATTCTTGATTGGAGGCTATTCTCTTTTAGCTGTAAATGTGTCCTGCCATTCTCTTCTGGCCTGCAGGGTTTCTGTTGAGAGATCCGCAGTTAGACATATGGGGTTTCCTTTATATGTTATTTGTTCTTTGCTCCTAGCTGCTTTTAGTAATCTGTCTTTATATTTAGTCTGCATTAGACTAAATATGAAGAAATAAGTGTATAGAAAAATATAGAAAAACAAAGCCAAAACAATAAAAACAAACAAAACCCCCACAGAACCTTAAAAGGCCAATGTGGAACCAGAGGCTTATGCCAAAATAAAATGTGTGGTTTAAAAGGAAAAATAAGAAAAAAAAATTACGTAAACTTGAATATATTCAGTCTTACTGATAAGATTAGTAGCTTCAATAGAATTCAATGGAGGAAATAAATACACCCACACTCACACACCCATAAAAAAAAAAAAAGTTGGGGGTGCATTGAGTGGGTTTGGAAAAAAGGGAAAAAACAAAACAAAAAATAAAACAAAGCAGTAAAAAAGAATAAGAAATAAAATGAAATTTTAAAAAATCCAGCAGTCACTCCAGCTTCAGACAAAACTTGAAAATAGTGCTTATGTTCTTCTGTCTCTTGCTGACTATTCAGGAATTATTAGTCTTTTTCTTGCCTCTGGCAGTGGTTGGATCTGAAGACCTCTTTGACTGCTTGTTTATTTTGGCCTCTTCCAGAACTAAAAGGCCTGCTCAGGCTGGCCCTGGGAGTTTCTTAATTTAAATCCCCTTTCTTGCTGGGTGGAGCTAAATTCCCTCCCTGTAGCTTTACCAGCAGCTCTGCAGTTTGACCAGCAGTCAAACTCCAGTAAGGAAAAGGGCGTCTCTCTCACAAAGGATTTATTCTCACAAGCTCTATGGGAAGCACTTCTGCAGTGACCCCGACCCTACTGCAGGCCACCGTCAACTCCCGCCACCGCGGGAGACGTCAGATTACTCGGAGGTGAGTCTGCCTCAGTCTCATGCAGGATCGCTATTCCCCTCTCCCGGATCACAGTGCGCACAGAGCTTCCAGTCCTCCTCCGGGGCTCTGTGATCGGATTAATGGTAACCTCCTCCAAAGGGAACTGACTGCTGCCCTTCAGAGGACTGCTCAAGGGCACTTCTAGTTCAAGAGGGCACTTGGACCCTCCAAAGTAGGCCTGGCCTGCAGGGTTTCTGTTGAGAGATCCGCAGTTAGACATATGGGGTTTCCTTTATATGTTATTTGTTCTTTGCTCCTAGCTGCTTTTAGTAATCTGTCTTTATATTTAGTCTGCATTAGACTAAATATGAAGAAATAAGTGTATAGAAAAATATAGAAAAACAAAGCCAAAACAATAAAAACAAACAAAACCCCCACAGAACCTTAAAAGGCCAATGTGGAACCAGAGGCTTATGCCAAAATAAAATGTGTGGTTTAAAAGGAAAAATAAGAAAAAAAAATTACGTAAACTTGAATATATTCAGTCTTACTGATAAGATTAGTAGCTTCAATAGAATTCAATGGAGGAAATAAATACACCCACACTCACACACCCATAAAAAAAAAAAAAGTTGGGGGTGCATTGAGTGGGTTTGGAAAAAAGGGAAAAAAACAAAACAAAAAATAAAACAAAGCAGTAAAAAAGAATAAGAAATAAAATGAAATTTTAAAAAATCCAGCAGTCACTCCAGCTTCAGACAAAACTTGAAAATAGTGCTTATGTTCTTCTGTCTCTTGCTGACTATTCAGGAATTATTAGTCTTTTTCTTGCCTCTGGCAGTGGTTGGATCTGAAGACCTCTTTGACTGCTTGTTTATTTTGGCCTCTTCCAGAACTAAAAGGCCTGCTCAGGCTGGCCCTGGGAGTTTCTTAATTTAAATCCCCTTTCTTGCTGGGTGGAGCTAAATTCCCTCCCTGTAGCTTTACCAGCAGCTCTGCAGTTTGACCAGCAGTCAAACTCCAGTAAGGGAAAGGGCGTCTCTCTCACAAGGGGTTTATTCTCACAAGCTCTATGGGAAGCACTTCTGCAGTGACCCCGACCCTACTGCAGGCCACCGTCAACTCCCGCCACCGCGGGAGACGTCAGATTACTCGGAGGTGAGTCTGCCTCAGTCTCATGCAGGATCGCTATTCCCCTCTCCCGGATCACAGTGCGCACAGAGCTTCCAGTCCTCCTCCGGGGCTCTGTGATCGGATTAATGGTAACCTCCTCCAAAGGGAACTGACTGCTGCCCTTCAGAGGACTGCTCAAGGGCACTTCTAGTTCAAGAGGGCACTTGGACCCTCCAAAGTAGGCCTGGCTCAGTCCCTTGTGGGCCTCACCGCTCCTTTCCTGGGTCTTGATCTGCAACAGGCTTTGCGCCTTTGGCCCACCCGGCCTCTCTGGCGGGTATGAGATTTGACTTTTAAAAGCACGATTGCGCCCTTCCTACTGTCTTGATTTGGCTTCTCCTCTGTTCTTCGATGTGGGTTATCTTTCTTGTGATCAGATCCAACCTCCTCCTCTTGCTGGTTTTTCAGGAACTCATTGCAATTCAGGCGATTTTGCAGGAGAGATGAGTGCACGTCCTTCTACGCTGCCGTCTTCGCCTTGAACACTTTAAATCCGCCCCTCCTCCCCTTTTTTTTAAGGAAATGAGAATTTATAAATAAAGTCAACTCCTCTTTAACCATTGTTCACACTACTTACTCCCTCTTTGCCTTCAACAGCAGCAACATTTGTATGATTGGATAGTGTTCTTTTCTGTTAACTTTTAAAAATTATTTATTTTTTATTTTTGGCTGCATTAGGTTCTTCCTTGGGGCATGCACCCTTCTCTCTAATTGTGGTGCCTATGCTCCAGAGTGTGTGAGGTCTGTAGTTGTGGCCCTTGGACTCTCGAATTGAGGTGTACAAGCTAAGTAGTTGCAATGCACCGGCTTAATGACCTGTAGCAACTAGAGTCTTTGTTCTCCCACCAGAGTTAGAACCTGTGTCTCCTGCATTGGGAAGTAGATTTTTTTTTTTTTAAACCACTGAGCCACTAAGGAAGCCATTCAAGCACCAGTATATTTTAAAAATAGTATTTTAAAAATAATAATCAAGAATCAAAATCAGGGAAGTACCCATGCCATTTTGCAACTAGTATATATTCAGTTTTTCGTGAGTTGTTATATAGATACATGATTCACAGACATCCAATTAACAGTGTAACAGTACAGGAACTGTTAATAACTTATCTATGATTGTCACACAAAAGGAGGTGATTACATTACCTGAGTGACAAAAAGAAAAATGTTTGGAGAAGACAAAAAAGTTATAACAACTATAAACTGAGAAAAAAAAATTACAGTTAAATTAGAAAAAGCATACTCTAGTTTCTGTTTTCACAGTAACATATAAATAATGCATTTTCTGTTTTCTTAAGCATTAGAATATCTCTTAAAGGAGTATATAGCTATCACTGACTCTTGTTTTTTTTTGTCTCAATATATTTTATGAACATCCTTCACTAGGATATATAAAAGAAACAGTTTAGTGGCTTTGAAGGTGATAGACATTAATGGGTAACAGAATCATATTGAAGGCATAATTAATATCTTTTCAACTGCTACTTATCCTTTCAGATTCAGATTAATTACCGTTTCTGGTGGCTGCTTCATCTGGCCTCCTTGATTATTAAGTAACTCAAAAATTGTGCCCTGACAGGCATCCCGTACTTCCCCACTCATAGAACTTAAAATTGCATCAAGTTTCTCACTTAATGATTTTTGGACCATAAGCTTGCTCTATAAAGACACACCATATTAACTTAGGTGCAGATGCTCTGAAGAATTAGTTGTGTATTGAGACCTTTTCTGTTAACTTTTAAAAATTATTTATTTTTTATTTTTGGCTGCATTAGGTTCTTCCTTGGGGCATGCACCCTTCTCTCTAATTGTGGTGCCTATGCTCCAGAGTGTGTGAGGTCTGTAGTTGTGGCCCTTGGACTCTCGAATTGAGGTGTACAAGCTAAGTAGTTGCAATGCACCGGCTTAATGACCTGTAGCAACTAGAGTCTTTGTTCTCCCACCAGAGTTAGAACCTGTGTCTCCTGCATTGGGAAGTAGATTTTTTTTTTTTTAAACCACTGAGCCACTAAGGAAGCCATTCAAGCACCAGTATATTTTAAAAATAGTATTTTAAAAATAATAATCAAGAATCAAAATCAGGGAAGTACCCATGCCATTTTGCAACTAGTATATATTCAGTTTTTCGTGAGTTGTTATATAGATACATGATTCACAGACATCCAATTAACAGTGTAACAGTACAGGAACTGTTAATAACTTATCTATGATTGTCACACAAAAGGAGGTGATTACATTACCTGAGTGACAAAAAGAAAAATGTTTGGAGAAGACAAAAAAGTTATAACAACTATAAACTGAGAAAAAAAAATTACAGTTAAATTAGAAAAAGCATACTCTAGTTTCTGTTTTCACAGTAACATATAAATAATGCATTTTCTGTTTTCTTAAGCATTAGAATATCTCTTAAAGGAGTATATAGCTATCACTGACTCTTGTTTTTTTTTGTCTCAATATATTTTATGAACATCCTTCACTAGGATATATAAAAGAAACAGTTTAGTGGCTTTGAAGGTGATAGACATTAATGGGTAACAGAATCATATTGAAGGCATAATTAATATCTTTTCAACTGCTACTTATCCTTTCAGATTCAGATTAATTACCGTTTCTGGTGGCTGCTTCATCTGGCCTCCTTGATTATTAAGTAACTCAAAAATTGTGCCCTGACAGGCATCCCGTACTTCCCCACTCATAGAACTTAAAATTGCATCAAGTTTCTCACTTAATGATTTTTGGACCATAAGCTTGCTCTATAAAGACACACCATATTAACTTGGTCAGTGCCTGGCATTTAGACTGCTCTGAAGAATTAGTTGTGTATTGAGACCTTATCTTAATTTAATGCTCACTTTTTCTTCTTTTATTCTTTTTTCTCCACTAAACCCCATACTCTTTCATGGAGCACCCTTAATACTCTTCAAAAAAGCATAAGGAAGAAAGTATATTGTGAAAAGCTTCCATTTCTAGATTCTGTCTCATCAGTGACACTACCATTTCCTTACCTAAAGCAATTTGTTTATCATTATATTGGATTTACCAAGGATCAGTCATGATAAGAAATCTATATTTGCTGTCAGCTGTTTATATTTTATTTTATAAGTTTAGTACTCCAAAGGTTTCTTCTTTAGTATTTTCTCTAAAAGTAAAGTGCATTGTTATTTGGTGGCAAATATGACTTGGTTATGTTTTCATTGAGGACCCACTGAGCATTAGAACCTGACACACAAATGTGAATATGTGCTAAGTTGATACAATTGTGTCCGACTCTGCGACCTTATGAACTTTGGTCTGTCAGGCTCTTCTATCCAAGAGATTCTTCAGGCAGAATATTGGAGTGAGTTAGCATGCACTCTTCCAGGGGATCTTCCCAACCCAGGGACTGAAACAGCATCTTACATCTGCATTGCAGGTTCTTTACCTCTAGCACCATCTGAGAAACACATAAAAGTGAATAAAATGGTACGATTCACACTTGTAGCAAAGACATACGAGTGGAAAAATAAATATAAAAAATGTTAATAAATGGATAAATTTCTTTACTCCCTATTTACCAAGGAAAAAATGAAAAAGCAGTCTGTACTTGTTCTCTTTCTTTCTAGTTCTTTCTCACTTTATTCCTTCTTGTTCTATCTTGAGCTTGCTTTCATCAAGCTTTTGTCCATATCACTTTAAGAGTGTCCCTATCACTCTCACCAAGATCATTAGTGATTTCTGCATTTTGCCAAATTTAATCATCAATTCTCAGTCTGCATTTTATTTGAACTTCTTGGACTTTGACACAAATAATTCTTGAAAGATTTTCTGGACCTAGTTTTTGGGCCAGCACTATTAGACCATAACAGATGATGTCTTTTAGACCACTTCTGTAAACCAGACCCTCTTTCCAAGTGCCTAATTTTTCTACTTAGATGATAAGTCTAATACTTGAGCTTATGGTATTTTCCTTGAAGTCTGCTCCTCTGCCATGTTTCTCACTACAGTTATTTATAGACCTTAGAGTCATCTTTTATTTCTTTTGTTTTTTCATATATTCCTTTCCCAGCAAAATTTTTGGGTCTCTCTGCAAAATCTTGTTTTTAATCTTTGATCACCACCTCCATCAAATTCCTTGGTCTGAGCCAATGTCATCTCTTATAAACTGTATCAGTAGCTTCCCAAGTGGTCTTAGTCCCTTTGTATTCCCCACTACCCACTTCTACCCACCCAGTATATTCTCATAGCAAGCAGAGTGATATGTTAAAAGTGTAAATCACACCTCACTCCCTGATCCAAAAGTCTTTCCACAGTTAATAAAATCTAAGTCCTAAGGATGAGATTAAGTTGGTGGGGTAGGAAGATCCTGAGATCACTGCCTCCTCTCCCCTACCACCATGAGCCCCTTAAGCCTCACCAAATAGGACTAAGTTGATACAATTGTGTCCGACTCTGCGACCTTATGAACTTTGGTCTGTCAGGCTCTTCTATCCAAGAGATTCTTCAGGCAGAATATTGGAGTGAGTTAGCATGCACTCTTCCAGGGGATCTTCCCAACCCAGGGACTGAAACAGCATCTTACATCTGCATTGCAGGTTCTTTACCTCTAGCACCATCTGAGAAACACATAAAAGTGAATAAAATGGTACGATTCACACTTGTAGCAAAGACATACGAGTGGAAAAATAAATATAAAAAATGTTAATAAATGGATAAATTTCTTTACTCCCTATTTACCAAGGAAAAAAATGAAAAAGCAGTCTGTACTTGTTCTCTTTCTTTCTAGTTCTTTCTCACTTTATTCCTTCTTGTTCTATCTTGAGCTTGCTTTCATCAAGCTTTTGTCCATATCACTTTAAGAGTGTCCCTATCACTCTCACCAAGATCATTAGTGATTTCTGCATTTTGCCAAATTTAATCATCAATTCTCAGTCTGCATTTTATTTGAACTTCTTGGACTTTGACACAAATAATTCTTGAAAGATTTTCTGGACCTAGTTTTTGGGCCAGCACTATTAGACCATAACAGATGATGTCTTTTAGACCACTTCTGTAAACCAGACCCTCTTTCCAAGTGCCTAATTTTTCTACTTAGATGATAAGTCTAATACTTGAGCTTATGGTATTTTCCTTGAAGTCTGCTCCTCTGCCATGTTTCTCACTACAGTTATTTATAGACCTTAGAGTCATCTTTTATTTCTTTTGTTTTTTCATATATTCCTTTCCCAGCAAAATTTTTGGGTCTCTCTGCAAAATCTTGTTTTTAATCTTTGATCACCACCTCCATCAAATTCCTTGGTCTGAGCCAATGTCATCTCTTATAAACTGTATCAGTAGCTTCCCAAGTGGTCTTAGTCCCTTTGTATTCCCCACTACCCACTTCTACCCACCCAGTATATTCTCATAGCAAGCAGAGTGATATGTTAAAAGTGTAAATCACACCTCACTCCCTGATCCAAAAGTCTTTCCACAGTTAATAAAATCTAAGTCCTAAGGATGAGATTAAGTTGGTGGGGTAGGAAGATCCTGAGATCACTGCCTCCTCTCCCCTACCACCATGAACGCATCAAAACTACAACTATATAGAGAGTATCTCTCACCAAAAATAGCCTGAGGACTAGTGCAACTGTTTTTCTTCAACCAAGGATACAAAGAAATATAGTTTCTGGCTCAGAAATATAGTTTCAAGCCTGTGGACCCTGATCTTGACCCCCGACAGGGCAGCAGCCAACAAAGAACCCAAAGGCTTGTAGTTGACTTTGGCTATAGCCACTCTTGACTCCAGTCCTACCTCTAAGAAGCCAACAGCCACCAGTGCCCTTTGGAAGAAGATGTCATTTGTGATCTCCTCAGATCCAGCCCTCCCCCTCAAAACCACTGGTCACAAACAGACTGCATAAGGTTATTCTCAACAGATACAAACTTTCAAGACTGGAATATGTGTTTCACTTAATTTCATAGAAACAAAGAGAAATTGAAAGAAAATGAGAAGACAGAGAAATAGGTTCCAAATGAAAGAATAAGATAAAACCCTAGAAAAAACCTTAATGAAATATAATTTATCCAATAAAAGTTTAAAACGATAATCCTCAACAAATTTGGAGAATAATAGAGGAATAATAGAGAGTAGTGAAAGCTTCAATGAAGAAGTAGAAAATATAAAAAAGGAAAAAGTCAGAACCGAAGAATATAGTACCTGAAATAAAAAATACACTAGAAGGAAGACATATCATAATTAAAATGGCTAAAGTTAAAGGTAAAGAGAAAATTTGGAGAAGAATAAAGAGTCACATACAAAGAAACCCTCATAAAATTATCAGCTAGTTTTTTAGCAGAAACTTTACAGGACAGAAAGGAGCAGAGTGAAATATTTAAAGTGCTGAAAGAACCCCCCCCCCCAAAACTACAGTCTAGGATATTTTATCCATAAAAACTATCATTCAGAATTGAAAAGGAAATAGCTTCCCAGACAAGAAAAATTAAGACTTCATCACCAATAAACAAGTAGACATAATTGTAGGTTTATATATGTGAACCTCATGGTAACCACAAATCGAAAACCTACTATAGATATACAAAAATGAAAAGGAAAGAACCCAAATTTGACACTAAAGAAAATTATTAAACCACAAGAAAAGAGGCTAAAAGAATAAGAAACATAGAATTACAAAAGCAACCAGAAATTAAGCAGCAAAATGACAATAACTATTAATAATGTAAATGTACTAAATACTGTAATAAAAAGGCTTAGGGCATTGCATAGTGATAATAGAGTCAAGACAAGAAGACGGTATAATATCTGTAGGCATATAAGCACTTAATGTTGGAGCACTTGACTATATAAGATAAATACAAGCACAAATAAAGGGAGACACTTACAATAATTTAATAATAATAGTAGGGGACTTTAACACTGCAATTACATAAATGGGTAGATCATCCAAACAGAAAATCAGTAAGGACACAAAACCTTAAATGACATATTAGAGTAGGTGGACTAAATAGATATCCATAGAACATTCTGTCCCCAAAGAGCAGCATGCACATTCTTTTCAAGTGCTTTGACACTTTCTTCAGGATAGATCAGATGCTAGGCCACAAAATAAGTTTGAGTTAATTTAAGAAGACTGAAACTGTACGAAGCAACTTTTATGACCAAACAGATAAGAAAAAGGAAATCAATTATAGGACAAAAAAAAGAAAAAAGGAAAAAGACAAAAAAAAAAACATGAACATTAATCAACATGCTACTAAAAAATGTCAATGAAGAAATCAAAGAGGAAATCAGAAAATACCTTGAGACAAATGAAAATAGAAACACAACTTTCCAAAATCTATGAGATTCTGCAAATCAGTTTTAAGAGGAAAATTTACACAGACTTACCCCAAGAAATAAAAAAGCTCTCAAACAATATAAATTTCAATCTAAAAGAATTATAAAAAGAAGACTAATTATATTATGATGTCAAGCATTAATACATACTAACAAGATAAAAATAAGACTCCTTGATTACATAGGCAGCAGGCTCTTTGACACTAGTCTTACGAAATATTTTTCTAAATCTATTTCCTCAGGCAAAGGAAATAAAAGCAAAAACAAATAGAATGTAATCTATCTTAAAAATTGAAAAGGAAAGAACCCAAATTTGACACTAAAGAAAATTATTAAACCACAAGAAAAGAGGCTAAAAGAATAAGAAACATAGAATTACAAAAGCAACCAGAAATTAAGCAGCAAAATGACAATAACTATTAATAATGTAAATGTACTAAATACTGTAATAAAAAGGCTTAGGGCATTGCATAGTGATAATAGAGTCAAGACAAGAAGACGGTATAATATCTGTAGGCATATAAGCACTTAATGTTGGAGCACTTGACTATATAAGATAAATACAAGCACAAATAAAGGGAGACACTTACAATAATTTAATAATAATAGTAGGGGACTTTAACACTGCAATTACATAAATGGGTAGATCATCCAAACAGAAAATCAGTAAGGACACAAAACCTTAAATGACATATTAGAGTAGGTGGACTAAATAGATATCCATAGAACATTCTGTCCCCAAAGAGCAGCATGCACATTCTTTTCAAGTGCTTTGACACTTTCTTCAGGATAGATCAGATGCTAGGCCACAAAATAAGTTTGAGTTAATTTAAGAAGACTGAAACTGTACGAAGCAACTTTTATGACCAAACAGATAAGAAAAAGGAAATCAATTATAGGACAAAAAAAAGAAAAAAGGAAAAAGACAAAAAAAAAAACATGAACATTAATCAACATGCTACTAAAAAATGTCAATGAAGAAATCAAAGAGGAAATCAGAAAATACCTTGAGACAAATGAAAATAGAAACACAACTTTCCAAAATCTATGAGATTCTGCAAATCAGTTTTAAGAGGAAAATTTACACAGACTTACCCCAAGAAATAAAAAAGCTCTCAAACAATATAAATTTCAATCTAAAAGAATTATAAAAAGAAGACTAATTATATTATGATGTCAAGCATTAATACATACTAACAAGATAAAAATAAGACTCCTTGATTACATAGGCAGCAGGCTCTTTGACACTAGTCTTACGAAATATTTTTCTAAATCTATTTCCTCAGGCAAAGGAAATAAAAGCAAAAACAAATAGAATGTAATCTATCTTAAAAATTGCACAGGAAAAGAAACCATCAATAAAATGAAAAGGCAGCCTACTAAAAGGGAGAAAGTATTTGCAAGTGATACATCTGATAAATAGTTTATATTCAATATATATAAAGAATTCATATAACTCAATGAAAAAGCAGATTCATGGTTAAACATTGAGTAACCAAATAGGTATTTTTTTCATAGAAAATATACAGATGGCCAACAGGCACATGAAAAGATATTTAGTATTACTCATCATCAGGGAAATGTAAATCAAAACCATCATGATACATCACTTCATGCATGCAAGTTCAGTTGTGTCCAACTCTGTGTGACCCCATGGACTGCAGCCCACCAGACTCCTCTGTCCATGGGATTTCCTAGGCAAAAATATGGGAGTGGATTTCCATTTTCTATGCCAGAGAATCTTCCCAACCCAGAGATTGAGTTCATGTCTCCTGTATTGGCAGACAGGTTCTTTATCACTACACCACCTGGGAAGCCCATGAAATATCACCTCAAACCTGTCCAAATGGCTCCTGCCAAAGATAAGAAAGAACAAGTGCTGATGAGAATGTGAAGAAAAGGAATCCTGGTCCACTGTTGATGCAAATTTAAATTGATAGTCATTATGAAAAACTGCACAGAAATTTCTTAAAAACTTAAAAATAGAAGTACTATACTATCCAGCAATTCCATACCTGTGTATTTATCCAAAGAAAATGCAAATGCTAAATTGGAAAGATATATGCACCATGCTGTTTTATTTATAATAGTCAAAATATGGGAAAAACCTAACTGTTCATCAACAGATGAATTGTTAAAGAAGATGTGGCATATATACAGAGTGGGATATTACTCAGCCATAAAAAGGAATGTACAGTGTTGGTGAGGATGCGGTGAAAGGAATGCTTGTATACCATTTAGCCATTGACACCAACATGGAAAATTATAAAGAAGATCTAAATATTATGATGTCAAGCATTAATACATACTAACAAGATAAAAATAAGACTCCTTGATTACATAGGCAGCAGGCTCTTTGACACTAGTCTTACGAAATATTTTTCTAAATCTATTTCCTCAGGCAAAGGAAATAAAAGCAAAAACAAATAGAATGTAATCTATCTTAAAAATTGCACAGGAAAAGAAACCATCAATAAAATGAAAAGGCAGCCTACTAAAAGGGAGAAAGTATTTGCAAGTGATACATCTGATAAATAGTTTATATTCAATATATATAAAGAATTCATATAACTCAATGAAAAAGCAGATTCATGGTTAAACATTGAGTAACCAAATAGGTATTTTTTTCATAGAAAATATACAGATGGCCAACAGGCACATGAAAAGATATTTAGTATTACTCATCATCAGGGAAATGTAAATCAAAACCATCATGATACATCACTTCATGCATGCAAGTTCAGTTGTGTCCAACTCTGTGTGACCCCATGGACTGCAGCCCACCAGACTCCTCTGTCCATGGGATTTCCTAGGCAAAAATATGGGAGTGGATTTCCATTTTCTATGCCAGAGAATCTTCCCAACCCAGAGATTGAGTTCATGTCTCCTGTATTGGCAGACAGGTTCTTTATCACTACACCACCTGGGAAGCCCATGAAATATCACCTCAAACCTGTCCAAATGGCTCCTGCCAAAGATAAGAAAGAACAAGTGCTGATGAGAATGTGAAGAAAAGGAATCCTGGTCCACTGTTGATGCAAATTTAAATTGATAGTCATTATGAAAAACTGCACAGAAATTTCTTAAAAACTTAAAAATAGAAGTACTATACTATCCAGCAATTCCATACCTGTGTATTTATCCAAAGAAAATGCAAATGCTAAATTGGAAAGATATATGCACCATGCTGTTTTATTTATAATAGTCAAAATATGGGAAAAACCTAACTGTTCATCAACAGATGAATTGTTAAAGAAGATGTGGCATATATACAGAGTGGGATATTACTCAGCCATAAAAAGGAATGTACAGTGTTGGTGAGGATGCGGTGAAAGGGAATGCTTGTATACCATTTAGCCATTGACACCAACATGGATGCTTATTGAAATAAGTCAGAGAAAAATAAGTACTGTGTATTTTCATTTATATATGATACTGAAAAAGCAAATGTAACAAAACAGAAGAGAGGCACAGATACAGAGAACAAACTAGTGGTTACCTGATGGGAGCGAAGAGGAAGAGGTGCATAATAGGTGATGGGGATTAGCCGAAACATGCTATTGGATATAAATAAACATTACAAGGAAGTAATGTATAGGGAATATAGCCAATGATGTATAATATATCTAAATATAAAATTACTGTGTTGGACACCTGAAGCTAACATCTTATTGCAAGTCAACCATATTTCAATCAAAAAAAAAAAAGTCCTAAAAATAACTTAAAAAGTCCATGTGATTTGACATCTATCCTCAATTTGAACTTAATTTTTCCCATTCTTATTGCTCATTTTGTTTCTCTTGCTACTCTTCAAACATCTGATACTTAAGTCTTCAAGCTTTTTCATTTGTCATTCTTTCTGGTTGAATGCTCTTTACTCAATTATTCAGAGGACCTACTTTATCAATTCTTTGCTCCTTGCTCAAACATCACTTTCCTATCTAAAATCACATCTATTTGTCATTTTCTCTCTCTTCAACTTTAGTTACCTTTGATAGTATTAATATATGTATTCAATTTTAGTTATCTTCATAGCATTTAATAATGGTTGACACCATATTTTACTTTCTAATATGTTTGTTTGATGGTTGATTATTTTTCCCAGTTAAATGTAAGGCACGTGACAACAAACATTTCATTTTGTTTGCTGAATTCTCAGTGCATAGATCAGGGTTTGGCAACAGACTAGCTGCTAAATAAGTATTTATTGAATGAATAAATGAAGAAATTTATAGAATGCTAGAAATAATGTTAGTAGAGTATAGTTATATTCAAAGTACCAGAGAAAATGTAAGTGTCTTGCTTAAACAAACCTATTTTAAGTGTCTCTTATGTTTCTGAAACTGTGCTGAGTGATGAGGCTATAACCAGTGTGGGAAAAAAAGACACCTGTATTCTGAGTTTATCACCTTATTCCAGAGTGATAAACCTGAAAATTTACATATCAATCAGTTAAAACCCAGAGACATGGAGCTTCCATTGGAATTTCTTACATCAGCTCTTCAATTTTGTCTATATTCATTCTGGAGTTACAGATTTTCATAATAGGTTGATTAATCTACTGGCAACCAAATGAAAGCAATGCCACTTGAGGTTCTAGATTCTGTGATTATGTTCAGGGTAGAGGTAATGTTTCTAATTGTTTTCTTTAGAAATATGTACCTTACATCATTGACTAATCAATTAACTTTGCTATTGTAGAGTTCATAGACATCAAGACCTTTATCTAAAATAGAGAAAAGTCAATGACCAAACAAGACACTGCAACATAAAGATCTACAAGAGAATAGTTTATGTAAGTGGAACATCTGCTCTCTTAGTTGTCTTGGACTGTTGAAACAAAATATCATAGTCTGAATGGTTCAAAGAAATTCTTATAGTTCTGTAGACTGAGAAATCCAAGATTTGCTTCCTGGCAAGGGCTCTTTCTGGGTTGTAGATGGTCATTTTCTCCTTATATCATCACATGGTCCCTGACTTAGTAAGTGCAAATGGGGAGATAAAGAGAGAAAGGAGAGAAAGGAAAAGACAGAGTGACAGAAGTTTTTTTTTCTTAAAAACCATTAATTCTTTCATTACATTTCCAACTTCATGATCCAATTTAACCTAAATTACCCTTCAAGGTCCCATCTTTACATACCATCATCTTGAGGGTTAGGAACTCAACATATGAATTTTGAGGAAACACAAGCATTCAATCTATATACCATCTAATACAATAAATAGTATTATTGTATTAAGTAGTAATTATAGGTGGTCTGCTCAAGAGAGGGGGTAGAAGGATATGGAGAGTTGAGAGAGCCTGAGAATAAGTGGTTAAGAGTTGAGTTTACCCAGGCTCCTTACGTTCAGAGCCTGATGTAAAGATTCTGGTGATAGGCTAGCATTGGAAATTGTGGTAAGTCAAAGAGTAAGATTTCAGGAAGATGGAAGATACCAGTATAGATGAGAAAAGGAACTGTGTTTTAAAGCATGTAATTAATATTTTAAGCAGCAAATCTTTTTATACATATCTTATTGGATACAGAGAAGTCTTTCTGCCAAAAGGGCAATTCGTTTCCTGAGACTAGAAACCAGCAAGTCATATAAAGGATGGGTAGCAAAATGCCCTAGTTTCAGTAAAGATCTGGGGACAGAAGTAGAGACAAAAATGGATAATTCTTACTTGAGCTATGGTTGAGTAGATTGTTTTGAAATGGTATCTATATTTTTAGATTCCATAAACATCTGAAACATTCCCATCATTAACCCCAAATAAGAAACTATTAAGGGAAACTGTGCTAAAGACTCAGGAAAGAACTAAGAGAAAGAAAGGTTTATGATACTTCTCTCTCTCTTTTTAGATTTCTTTTGACTTATTAATAAACTGTAGAGAAAATGTATCTCGTCTCTGTTTATTCTACAACTCCTGCAGATTAGGAATTTTTTCTTTTTAACTATCAATTTGAACACAATTACATTTTAATAAAGCATTCTTGATTTCCTATAGAGTTTATTACAGTGGGGGTTTACTTGAATTAAAAATAGTTTTGTTGCACTATTTGTCACTCTTTAACATAAATTATATAATAGAATGCAGGGTAAGAATGATCATAAGAATAATTTACTCCATGTATCTGTTTATTTATAGCTACATTGTGCAACTTTTGGGAATCTTAATTCCCTGACCAGGGTCCTACTTAGGTCCTCAGCAGTGACAGTATTGAGTGACAGCCTGGAGTCCTAAAGACTGGACTGCCAGGGGATTTCGTCTACTCTGTGCCTGAATCCCTTCTGTGATATCCTTTTCTCGTGATCACCCATTCTTTTGTGTGACCAGCTCCTGTAATACAGACTCACTGTTTTTTTTTAAAGGCAGTTCATTTCATTTTTTGGACAACCTTGAATTTCACAAATATCTTTCCTATAATAGAGTCAAAATTTAGTTCGAGTTCACACTGAAAGACAGTTCAGCCTCATAGTAGAAATAACAGCATCACCTAACATGCTTTCTCTTACATTTCTTTCTCTCAACCGTCTGCTTCCTTCTCCAATTTTCCCATTTTTTTCTTTGTCTTTGCTTGTTATTTTATACATCTAATCTCTGAGTTAAAGAGAAAAAAATGAAAATCTTGAACTGCCTATAAATAAATGATGATAGTTCCATACAAAAAAGCCTATATGCTGGGACTTCCCCTGGTGGTCCAGTGGGTAAGGACACCGCCTTGCAGTGCAAGGGGCGCCAGTTTGAGCCCTGGCCTGGAAATATCCCACGTGCCGCGGAGCGGCTGGACTGATGTGTCCAATCACCGAGCCAGAGCTCTGGAGCGCATGCGCCCAGAGCCGGTGTTCTGCAACGACAGATGCCACCACGATGGGAGGCCCACAGGAGCCAAAGAACGAAGACAAATGAAAATAAAGAAATGAAAAACCAATAGAAGTGGCCCGCCCACTCCCCTCCCTCCCCAACCCAACCCCTGCCCAAAGTAAATTAAAAAAAAAAAAAGCCTATATGCTATCCCTTAAGGGTTATTTGGGGAAAACAACTTAAACATGCTAATTTTTTTTAAATGGTTGAAAGTAAATGTTAAGTACTTCACTCAAGCAACTAGATGAAATGGAACAAAATACATGTAAGGAAGTAAAAGACAGAAATGCAGACAAAAACAGAAATCAATGAAATAGAAAACAAAAGAAATATTAGCTTTGATCAACAAAATTCAAGATTGGGACTACCCTGGTGATCAGTGGTTAAGAGTTCACCTTCCAGTGTGTGAGACTTGAGTTTGATCCCTGATTGGAGAACTAAGACCCCATGTGCTGCTGGACAACTAAGCCTGTGTGGTACAACTACTAAGCCCATATGCTCTAGAGCCTGTGCTCTGCAGCAAGAGAAGCCTGCTTGTTGCAATTAGAAAAAGGCCGTGCACCACAATGATGACCCAGCCAAAATAAAACGTAAAATAGAAAAAGTAAAATTCAAGATTTATTTTAAAGATTGATACAATAAAGGAGCTTTTTGTAGGTCACTTATAAAGTGAGAATGTATGAGAGAGAAAACACTGAGAATACATTAGAATAATGAAAGGAACATAACTGCATACACTTAAAAAATTATATGATATTATGCTTGTGGTTGGTGGCTTAGTTGCTAAGTTGTGTTGGACTTTGGCAACCCCATGAACTATAGCCCTCTAGTTACCTCTGTCCATGGGATTTCCAGTCAAGAATACTGGAATATTCCTTTTCCAAGTATGTTTACATTTGCATTGATAAATTTGGGGAAAAAAAGAAATGAATGTTTTCCTAGGAAAAATACATAGGATCATGAGCAATAATAGTTAGTAGACAGAGACTTCCCAGATGGTCCAGTGGTTAAAAGAAGTTTATTGTGTAACACAAGTAACTATAGTCAATATCTCATAAAAATCTATAATGGAAAATAATTTCAGAAAATATATGTGCTTAAATAAATCACATAAACAAAAATTAATCCTACTTTTTGAAATTTAGTCATGTATAAACACTACTAATCTTTTTTACCAGTTTTTCTAGATGTCTTATGGACATCTAATAACGTATGAGATACAAAGGTTTAAATATATTTGTGTAGGCTATGATTAGCATAAATTGATTAAATATAAAATTATTATATTTAAATTATTAATGACATCATTCAAGATGCTCCTAGTCTTATTTTTTCTGTACTTGATAAAATATTCTCAGTGAAATATTAATATCTTACTATGATTATGTATATATTTTCCTTATATTTCTTCTGATTTTTGCTTTATGTATCTTTCTTTGTTGTTAAGGTGACTAATGGTTTATGATGTCTATCTTCTTTGTGAATTGTACCTTTTATCATTTTTTGTCTTTTTTCTTTTCTTTTCTTTTCTTTTTACAGGATTTGTTGTTTGCTGCCACACATCGACCTGTATCTGCCATTGGTGTGCCTTTTATCATTAATAATATTCATCTTTGCTTCATTAATATATATATATACACACACATATATATTAAAGTAATATTCAGCAATATATTGAATTATACATTATAATCATGTTGTATGTATTTCTAGAATACAAAATCACTAAATGTGTAATACAGTATCCATATTAACAGCATGAAGAATGTCATCATATTGACTAGAGAAAACAAAAAACAAATGTTAAAAAAAGCAAACACTATGACTTTCTAAAAGTAATATCTTTATGAACTATGTGGGAAACGATGCAAGTCTGTAAGACACAAAACTCAGGAAAATATTTATATCTGTAAGTAAACAACATTTAAAATCTTCTATAAAAGGTGAATAACGGGTCAGGAGAAAACATTTTTCTAACATATATAATAGACAAGAGTTAGTACCCATATTATATAAGAACACATGAGTCGATAAGAAAGATATAATCAAAATTGGTTAACAGAGCATTTACATAGAAATGGATAATATACATGTATCACAAATATAAGAAAAGTCAAGCTCAGTGGAAACCAAATAAATGTAAATTAAAGCAAGAATTTTGTAAGTATGTTTTTTTATCCAACGTAATCATAGAGTTAAATGTTGTCAAAGTCTTAGTATAACTGATAGTTTTATGTGCTGTTGGTTAAAGTACATTATAGGTGGATTCTTTATCATCTGAGCCACTAGGGAAGCCCTTGACAAGAGTACAGCCTGGAACAATTTTAAATGCTTATACACTCTTGGCCCAGCAATTCCATCCACAGAAATCTGTTCTGAAAAAGTTTTCCCATTGTATGGGAACTTGTCAAAGCAGTAAAAAAAAAAAATGGGATCACAGTAGAAAAGAGAACAATTGAATAAATTATCATTCATCCATGGAAAGAAGAAAATGGAAAATAATATTGCTGTTAAAAATAATTAAATAACAAGTACAGTATACTAACACATATATATGGAATCTAGTAAATGGGTAATGATAATGCATGTAGTGAACCAATGGAAAAACAGAGAATAGACATATGGACATTGTGGGAAATGAACAGTGGGTGGGAGGCATAGAGGGAGTAACATGGAAACCTAACTATGTGAAAAGATCATTAATAATATTCATCTTTGCTTCATTAATATATATATACACACATATATTAAAGTAATATTCAGCAATATTATACATTATAATCATGTTGTATGTATTTCTAGAATACAAAATCACTAAATGTGTAATACAGTCTCCATATTAACAGCATGAAGAATGTCATCATATTGACTAGGGAAAACAAAAAACAAATGTTAAAAAAAGCAAACACTATGACTTTCTAAAAGTAATATCTTTATGAACTATGTGGGAAACGATGCAAGTCTGTAAGACACAAAACTCAGGAAAATATTTATATCTGTAAGTAAACAACATTTAAAATCTTCTATAAAAGGTGAATAACGGGTCAGGAGAAAACATTTTTCTAACATATATAATAGACAAGAGTTAGTACCCATATTATATAAGAACACATGAGTCGATAAGAAAGATATAATCAAAATTGGTTAACAGAGCATTTACATAGAAATGGATAATATACATGTATCACAAATATAAGAAAAGTCAAGCTCAGTGGAAACCAAATAAATGTAAATTAAAGCAAGAATTTTGTAAGTATGTTTTTTTATCCAACGTAATCATAGAGTTAAATGTTGTCAAAGTCTTAGTATAACTGATAGTTTTATGTGCTGTTGGTTAAAGTACATTATAGGTGGATTCTTTATCATCTGAGCCACTAGGGAAGCCCTTGACAAGAGTACAGCCTGGAACAATTTTAAATGCTTATACACTCTTGGCCCAGCAATTCCATCCACAGAAATCTGTTCTGAAAAAGTTTTCCCATTGTATGGGAACTTGTCAAAGCAGTAAAAAAAAAAAATGGGATCACAGTAGAAAAGAGAACAATTGAATAAATTATCATTCATCCATGGAAAGAAGAAAATGGAAAATAATATTGCTGTTAAAAATAATTAAATAACAAGTACAGTATACTAACACATATATATGGAATCTAGTAAATGGGTAATGATAATGCATGTAGTGAACCAATGGAAAAACAGAGAATAGACATATGGACATTGTGGGAAATGAACAGTGGGTGGGAGGCATAGAGGGAGTAACATGGAAACCTAAACTATCATATGTGAAAAAGATAGCTATTGTCATTGTGCTATGGGAATAGGAGTTCCTACAAGGGCTCGGTGCGACAGCCTGGAGGGGTAGGATAGGGGGATTGGGAGGGGGGAAGGGAACCAGGGATATGCATATGACTGATCTGGGAACATACATGTCTGTGAACAACAAAACTCTATAACAATTTTTAAAAAATTAAAAAAAATAATGAAATAGATGAAGAAAGATGATGAAGAGATACAATGATTTGTAACAACAAGAAATTACAGGGGCTTCCCCTGGTGTTCCAGTGGGTAAGGACACCGCCTTGCAGTGCAAGGGGTGCCAGTTCGAGCCCTGGCCTGGGAAGATCCCACGTGCCGAGGAGCAGCTGGACTGATGTGTCCAATTACCGAGTCAGAGCTCTGGAGCGCATGCGCCCAGAGCCGGCGCTCTGCAACAACAGACGCCACCGCGATGGGAGGCCCACAAGAGCCAAAGAACAAAGATGGATGAACATAGAGAAACGAAAGACCAAAAGAAGTGGCCCGCCTGCTCCCTTCCCTCCCCAACCCAACCGCCGCCCAAAATAAATAAATAAATAAATCTTTAAAAAAAAAAAAAAAAAAAAGAAATTACAGGATTCATTGGTACACTATGTTCATATTAATGTTGAATATGTATTGAAAACATATACAAAATGACTGGAATCTTATCAATTAATTTGGCAAACATTCAGTAAACAGATCTGTGTTATTGCTTGTTCTCAGGTACTATATATAGCTGTAACAAAACAGAAATATAAACACTTTATTTACCTTTATTATTTTGGATTGGGTAGTAAGAGGGATCTAATTTTTTTATATGTTACTATATTGTATGATTTTCTTTTGACTGACATATTTATATGCTACTTTTATGAATTTAGAATATAAGATAAAAAAAAACAAGTACAGTATACTAACACATATATATGGAATCTAGTAAATGGGTAATGATAATGCATGTAGTGAACCAATGGAAAAACAGAGAATAGACATATGGACATTGTGGGAAATGAACAGTGGGTGGGAGGCATAGAGGGAGTAACATGGAAACCTAAACTATCATATGTGAAAAAGATAGCTATTGTCATTGTGCTATGGGAATAGGAGTTCCTACAAGGGCTCGGTGCGACAGCCTGGAGGGGTAGGATAGGGGGATTGGGAGGGGGGAAGGGAACCAGGGATATGCATATGACTGATCTGGGAACATACATGTCTGTGAACAACAAAACTCTATAACAATTTTTAAAAAATTAAAAAAAAATAATGAAATAGATGAAGAAAGATGATGAAGAGATACAATGATTTGTAACAACAAGAAATTACAGGGGCTTCCCCTGGTGTTCCAGTGGGTAAGGACACCGCCTTGCAGTGCAAGGGGTGCCAGTTCGAGCCCTGGCCTGGGAAGATCCCACGTGCCGAGGAGCAGCTGGACTGATGTGTCCAATTACCGAGTCAGAGCTCTGGAGCGCATGCGCCCAGAGCCGGCGCTCTGCAACAACAGACGCCACCGCGATGGGAGGCCCACAAGAGCCAAAGAACAAAGATGGATGAACATAGAGAAACGAAAGACCAAAAGAAGTGGCCCGCCTGCTCCCTTCCCTCCCCAACCCAACCGCCGCCCAAAATAAATAAATAAATAAATCTTTAAAAAAAAAAAAAAAAAAAAGAAATTACAGGATTCATTGGTACACTATGTTCATATTAATGTTGAATATGTATTGAAAACATATACAAAATGACTGGAATCTTATCAATTAATTTGGCAAACATTCAGTAAACAGATCTGTGTTATTGCTTGTTCTCAGGTACTATATATAGCTGTAACAAAACAGAAATATAAACACTTTATTTACCTTTATTATTTTGGATTGGGTAGTAAGAGGGATCTAATTTTTTTATATGTTACTATATTGTATGATTTTCTTTTTGACTGACATATTTATATGCTACTTTTATGAATTTAGAATATAAGATAAAAAAGAAAATGTAAATCCATAGAGAGTTCTTGTTCACTTGAGTATTCTACTTCTATTGGTCTAAAATTGAATTTAACTAATTTGATAATTATGCATTTAGATACTGTTGCATTCACACTGCTCATTTACCTATCAGTAAGGGACTAAAAGAGTGTTTATGCACGCACTGAAAGGTATGGAGTTAAACATGTAGTTAGATTTCATAAGCTCTATGAAAGGAAACAACTTCAGACACATCCAGAAATTATTATCTAAAAGGCCATATGATGCTAATAAATATCAAAGAAATTCTCCATTTCCTTATTGAGAACATACTGGCAGCAAAAAATACATTTTTGCGGGTAGTAGTTTAATTTGAGAAGGAAGACAGAGCTTGCACAAGTAATTTGAAATAAATCATTTTCTGTAGATGCATATTCATTCAAAATATGTAATTATACCTATGTTTACACAACATTTATAAATTATCTAGTTCTTTCAGAATGTTGTGTTCTAGCAGTATATAGAGTTCATTTTATAGCCTATGTTCTACCTAACATGGTACAAGACAAAATAGCATTTTTGAGGCTTTACTGTTTCTTTTTGTCATCATTATTTATCTGAATTGTTCGAGTCGGTCTAAATAACTCTCTAGGAAAAGGAAAGTCTTTTTTGTCCACACTGAATATGAGGAAGTCAAATGTCTGGTACAAAAATGATAGCTGGAAGCTGGACTTAAGTGCAATACTGCTAAAGAAGAAAGTTTGCATTGAACAGAACAGGCTGCTAATAAAATTCTGGGGAGTAGCAAAGGTTACAGGATGGCAGAAGGTAGTGTATCCAGTAAAAGAGACAGAATCTGGAAATAAGGGTGTTACTGACAATATGAAATCAACTTGGGAATATGAAGTTGAATTATTGAAAACTGAATCTCATCTTCCCTGTGTTTGCTTTCTAGGCTTTTGTCCTTATCCTCATTTGGTTCAGTTCAGTTCAGTTATTCAGTCATGTTCAACTCTTCGCAACCCCATGGACTGCAGCATGCCAGTCTTCCCTATCCTTCATCATCTCTCAGAGCTTGCTCAAATTCATGTCCATTGACTTAGTGATGTCATTCAACCATCTCATCCTCTGTCATTGGCTTCTCCTTCTGTCTTCTATTTTTCTCAGCATCAGAGTCATTTCCAATGAGTCATCTCTTCATACTAATTGACCAAAGTATTAGAGCTTCAGCTTCAGCACCATCCCTTTCAATGAGTATTCAGGGTTGACTTCCTTTACGATTGATCACAATTTGAAAGCATTGATTCTTCAGTGCTCAGTCTTCTTTGTGATCATACTCTCACTTCCATACATGACTACAAAGTCTAAAACTTCAGACACATCCAGAAATTATTATCTAAAAGGCCATATGATGCTAATAAATATCAAAGAAATTCTCCATTTCCTTATTGAGAACATACTGGCAGCAAAAAATACATTTTTGCGGGTAGTAGTTTAATTTGAGAAGGAAGACAGAGCTTGCACAAGTAATTTGAAATAAATCATTTTCTGTAGATGCATATTCATTCAAAATATGTAATTATACCTATGTTTACACAACATTTATAAATTATCTAGTTCTTTCAGAATGTTGTGTTCTAGCAGTATATAGAGTTCATTTTATAGCCTATGTTCTACCTAACATGGTACAAGACAAAATAGCATTTTTGAGGCTTTACTGTTTCTTTTTGTCATCATTATTTATCTGAATTGTTCGAGTCGGTCTAAATAACTCTCTAGGAAAAGGAAAGTCTTTTTTGTCCACACTGAATATGAGGAAGTCAAATGTCTGGTACAAAAATGATAGCTGGAAGCTGGACTTAAGTGCAATACTGCTAAAGAAGAAAGTTTGCATTGAACAGAACAGGCTGCTAATAAAATTCTGGGGAGTAGCAAAGGTTACAGGATGGCAGAAGGTAGTGTATCCAGTAAAAGAGACAGAATCTGGAAATAAGGGTGTTACTGACAATATGAAATCAACTTGGGAATATGAAGTTGAATTATTGAAAACTGAATCTCATCTTCCCTGTGTTTGCTTTCTAGGCTTTTGTCCTTATCCTCATTTGGTTCAGTTCAGTTCAGTTATTCAGTCATGTTCAACTCTTCGCAACCCCATGGACTGCAGCATGCCAGTCTTCCCTATCCTTCATCATCTCTCAGAGCTTGCTCAAATTCATGTCCATTGACTTAGTGATGTCATTCAACCATCTCATCCTCTGTCATTGGCTTCTCCTTCTGTCTTCTATTTTTCTCAGCATCAGAGTCATTTCCAATGAGTCATCTCTTCATACTAATTGACCAAAGTATTAGAGCTTCAGCTTCAGCACCATCCCTTTCAATGAGTATTCAGGGTTGACTTCCTTTACGATTGATCACAATTTGAAAGCATTGATTCTTCAGTGCTCAGTCTTCTTTGTGATCATACTCTCACTTCCATACATGACTACTGGGAAAACCACAGTTATGACTTTATGAATCTTTTTCAACAAAGTGATGTCTCTGCTTTTTAATATGCCATCTAGATTTCTCATAGTTTTTCTTCCAAAGAACAAGAGTCTTTTAATTTCATGGCTGAAGTCACCATCTGCAGTGATTTTGGAGCCCAAGAAAACAAAGTCTGTCACTGTTTTGTCCCTGTTTCCATTGTTGGCCCATCCATTTGCAATGAAGTGATGGGACTAGATGACATGTTCTTTGTTTTTTGAATATTTGACTTTTAAGCCAGCTTTTCAGTCTTCCCTTTCACCTTCTTCAAAAGACTATTTTCTTCTTCTTCACTTTCTGCCATAAGGGTGGTGTCATTTGCATATCTGAGGTATTGATATTTCTCCGAGCAATCTTGATTGTGGCTTGTGCTTCATCCAGACCAGCATTTCACACGATGTTCTCTGCATATAAGTTAAATAAGCAGGGTGACAATATACAGCCTTGATGTACTCCTTTCCCAATTTAAAACCAGTCCATTCTTCCATGTCTGGTTATAACTACTGCTTCTTGTTCTTCATACAGGTTTCATAGGAGGCATGTAAGGTGGTCTGGTATTCCCATTTCTTTCAGAATTTTCCACAGTTTGCTGTGATCCATATAGTCAAAGGCTTTAGTGTAGTCAATGAAGTAGAAGTAGATGTTTTCCTGGAATTCCCTTGCTCTTTCTATGATACAGTGTATGTTGGCAATTTGATCGCTTTGTTCTTTTGCCTTTTCTAAATCCACCTTGTACCTCTGGAACTTCTTGGTTCATGTATTGTTGAAGCCTAGCTTGGAGGACTCTGATCATTACTTTTTTAGCTTGTGAAATGAGTGCAATTGTGCAGTAATTTGGCATTGTTAAAGATGAACGAAAACTGACCTTTTCCAAAGTCATTACTTAAAAATAAAAAGTTCCAGACACAACTGTGCTAATCATAGAAATAAGTTTCAACATTTAGTTTATTGGGTTTGCTTGGAAATATTTTGGAGCTCCAGTCGCGCAATCAGTTAGTGCGTGGTACTTATATGGAAATATTTTATGATTCGGTGAACTATGTACTTGGCCAATTTGATTGCAACTGAAACTTGGAGAGATTTAATTTACCTGTTTATGCAATCATTTGAGTGTCTATGTTTCTGCAGTTTTTTTCTTTTAAAGACATGTGATAACTGGCACTTATTATGTCTTCTAGCCAAGTCTGCTCATATATAATTAGCATTATCTCTTATTAATTTGTGGTTTATTTAGTTGATATCAGAATTGGTTTGTATGATCTGGTTCCTAAGAGGATAAGAAAGCTCCTTAGGTTTCAATACATTGTTTACTTTATGAAACTAAATCAGTAAAAATACTAATGTTTCTCCTACAATATACTGGCTTTTATAAGCAAGAGAAATTGGAAGCTTTTGTTTAGATATGTTTCTGAGTGGAAATTATTCAGTTTTTAAAATTAATCCAATAAGATGCATTATTTCAAAAGGGTTGGTTTATACTTTTTTTATGGATTGATTTATATATTTTCAACACAAATGATCAAATTAATTGAATATGAATTTTCTCTTCTTTTTTCTATTATGCAAATTCAGTTGGTCTAAAAATACTGTTTGGTTGAATTTACACAAGTTTAGCAATGTGTGCATTAAAGCTGCATTTCACTAGAATAAAGAGCTGATTTCTCAGGCCCTAAAACACACCAGGAGTTAAATACCAGTTATCCAGTCAAATAAGAGGTATTTTTAAGCATTGCAAAAGGAAAGAATAGACAAATATTATGGTCCAGTGATTCTGATAAATACAAACGATTCCAAACCTTCAATCCAGGAAGCAACTAGTAGCAATGCCCAGTTTTCCTAAACACCCTGGAGAAGAAATAATGGAAATAATTGTAATGCTGGGGAAAAAAGCTTAGCAAATAAGAATCTAGTTAGGTTCCCTGTATAAGCTCTTATAAAGAAAAAACAATTGCAGAGCCTCTCACGTGGTGTAGGTGAGTGTTTGAAGTTCTGATTGCTTATCTGAATTCTGTAACGTTTGGCTGCATGCCCATCTTCAGGGCAGACCCTGTCATCCTTGGCATGAAACAGAATGAGGTGATCTGAACCTAAGAGTCTATTTCTTCTCTAGATGCATGTGTACAATTCCTATTAATTTTAATGAGAATTATGTTTGCACATTGAGGCCGGATAAATCCCTTTGGGAGGAATCTTTCCCTTGGATGCATACACATAATTTCCATTAAAAGAACAAAACCCCAGGGGAAACATACATGGGTGCTCCAGGGAAAGCACTGACCTTTTGCATAAAAAACATGGCCCTAATCACCAGGTTGTCTTAAACTTATTGATGCCAAAATATAAGAGGTGAACATTTATTTAAGCCTGAAATTTGTATTCCGTTGATGTGGATTTTTAGGAGAACTATCATTAATTTGTGATTATATAAAGAAGAAATGACTAACAATCTGTAGAGTTCAATCTTTTAATTAGGATATTTGTTAAAGAACAGTAGCCAATATAAGTTGAAGAGTAACATATATTTTTAAAAAGAAATAATACAATGAAAATGAAAGAGAATCAAAATTGTGTGAGTGAAAAAAGTAAACTGTATCAAGTACTCTTGCTTCCAAAGGAGACTTTGAAGATTATGGACAATTTAAGTCTTTTCATCAGTGAATCCTGTGTGAAAACTTTTTAAGTGGCCCTAATATATAATGAATAATCTCAGGGCAGAGATCTGTTTGAAGGAGATAAGATTGATGGTCTATCATTCCTAATTCACTGTTTATACTGGTAGCGGGCCTACTGGGAAAATACCTGGAGGTATTTTTAAGCATTGCAAAAGGAAAGAATAGACAAATATTATGGTCCAGTGATTCTGATAAATACAAACGATTCCAAACCTTCAATCCAGGAAGCAACTAGTAGCAATGCCCAGTTTTCCTAAACACCCTGGAGAAGAAATAATGGAAATAATTGTAATGCTGGGGAAAAAGCTAGCAAATAAGAATCTAGTTAGGTTCCCTGTATAAGCTCTTATAAAGAAAAAACAATTGCAGAGCCTCTCACGTGGTGTAGGTGAGTGTTTGAAGTTCTGATTGCTTATCTGAATTCTGTAACGTTTGGCTGCATGCCCATCTTCAGGGCAGACCCTGTCATCCTTGGCATGAAACAGAATGAGGTGATCTGAACCTAAGAGTCTATTTCTTCTCTAGATGCATGTGTACAATTCCTATTAATTTTAATGAGAATTATGTTTGCACATTGAGGCCGGATAAATCCCTTTGGGAGGAATCTTTCCCTTGGATGCATACACATAATTTCCATTAAAAGAACAAAACCCCAGGGGAAACATACATGGGTGCTCCAGGGAAAGCACTGACCTTTTGCATAAAAAACATGGCCCTAATCACCAGGTTGTCTTAAACTTATTGATGCCAAAATATAAGAGGTGAACATTTATTTAAGCCTGAAATTTGTATTCCGTTGATGTGGATTTTTAGGAGAACTATCATTAATTTGTGATTATATAAAGAAGAAATGACTAACAATCTGTAGAGTTCAATCTTTTAATTAGGATATTTGTTAAAGAACAGTAGCCAATATAAGTTGAAGAGTAACATATATTTTTAAAAAGAAATAATACAATGAAAATGAAAGAGAATCAAAATTGTGTGAGTGAAAAAAGTAAACTGTATCAAGTACTCTTGCTTCCAAAGGAGACTTTGAAGATTATGGACAATTTAAGTCTTTTCATCAGTGAATCCTGTGTGAAAACTTTTTAAGTGGCCCTAATATATAATGAATAATCTCAGGGCAGAGATCTGTTTGAAGGAGATAAGATTGATGGTCTATCATTCCTAATTCACTGTTTATACTGGTAGCGGGCCTACTGGGAAAATACCTCATTCATCAGGGTATTAGTGAATTCAACCAACGTATGGCACCTTCATTTTAACAAACTAAAGGAGAAAAGCTAAATGGGGGAAATTGACAACCATCTCTGATTCTATGATAATGCAATTAGGCTGCTCCTCTCCAGAGCTTTTGCTAATTCACAAAACAGCTTCAGTCGGCAGGTCATAAATATATGATCATTTTTCACACTTTGAAAAGTAATGATGCTTTGACATGAATCAATAAATCTTGCTGAAGTCTTTTATACTTTTTATGCTCAGCATGCAAGTCAGTTTTAAAACTCATGTGTATTAAATCTGACTTGCTATACAGCCTGTGTTTACACAATCTAATTTAACAAAGTCTCAAATAAACGTGTAAATGAAGTGTTTATAGTAAGCACAAGGAAAGTTTCCCTTTCAATGAGAAAGTGTGATATGGTGCATCAAAGTATTTTAATTTGCACCCTGAAATACCCATATTTGCAAATGTGCCACATACAGAGAGCTGTTGCTCTTAAAATTTGGTACTTTCTATATTGAGCTTTGCATGTTATGTTCAATAGATGAATAAAAAAATTCAACTGCATATGACAGTATGTAATACATTATTTATCTAAAATGGATTTGTTGCAAAACATCCAGAAACACTAATAACTATCTTCCAGTCCAAAAAAATGTTTGCTCATCTCTCTAAAACAATTGTAAAAAAATTTGTGCAAACATACACACATGCATTAAATAACAAATACACACAGTAGCACAACATTTTTCTAACAATCATAGTTCCACAGACTCTATAGGGAATATGGAGATGGACAGGCTAATGAATACAGCAGGTAGCAAGTGAATGAGGTTTGCTTAAAGATGAATTATCAAGCAGCTACAAATTGCCAATTTAAAGAGGTTATACTATATAGTACATAGCATTTTATGTTTTATTCTTGGATTGGTCAACAATTTTCCTAGATGAAAACTGAAATGACACTAAATCATAAATGTACCTGCTGGGTGTCATTCCCATTAAACTCTCCCTTTGTTTTGTTTATTCACTGTTCTTGGATGCAAAAAAAAAAAAAAATGTGCCTTGTATCAGGCGTGGACAAAGCACTACTTTCATCAAAGAATTGGACGACACTGTGTTTTTTAAAATTTAAAAAAAAAAACAATTGGTGCTTGGCTCATGAGCTTTTCACAGTCATTTGAAATTGTCAGTGAAAATAAATATTGCAGAGAAAATTGTTTCTGAAGTGTTCATACACTCTTCTCCATCTCCATTACTCAATATTTGCTATGATGAGCAACTGATAGGATATACTACCTATAAATAGACTGTGTCCATAATACAACACCAAGGGGGTGATAAGAAATCAGTGTCACAGATTGAAATTTCCATTTTGTTTTATACTCTGTAAATCTAACCTCATGCATACATGTTCCTTATAGGGACCACAATACTGAGCAAAAGTGGAAGTGTCTAAAAAACTTTAATTTTTTTAGAACGAGATTACCAAATCACAAGTTACCCCTTAAAGACAGTTTTGAAAAAGTCATTTTGAGAACACCCTTCAAATGTTCATAAAGAGACACTAATCATAACTAAGAACAAATATTACAGAGGAATTTATACTCAGATCGACACATAATACATTGAACTCCTTCAAATGTTCATAAAGATGCA